>OY856410.1:113162517-113375017 GCA_963693085.1 Alisma plantago-aquatica | reverse complement strand
GATATGACATCAGAGTACACATATTTTTTACTCTAGATCGAAAAGGAAAATGATTTTTTTTTACTATGAAGAAGTCGGTGGTGCCGACTTCCAACTCGATACCACCGACTCAGACGCTGCAGACCAAATTTTAATGTATTAAATCTAATACATATTGTATTAAAAATTATATTTTAGGTTTCTTCTTGACCTAAACATGTACGTCGTCTATAAAAGGCACCATTAGAACCACAATTGAAAGATCTATGAGAGGGGGATGAGATCAAAAGTGAAAGGAGAGAGAAAAGTAGAGGAACCCTACCTAGAAGAATAAAAAGGCGTTTTGGCGGCGGAAACGACGACGGAACGACTCCATCTCCTCCAGATCTACTCCTGAACTCTTTCTCCTATTTTGAGTGTCTCGAAATGCATATTTTGCATATTTTCGATCTACTGTGATACCATGCCTCGCAAATTTGGCTAATCCCCTTAATTCTTTAGGATCCGGGAGGTGCCCGGATATACGCTGCAATTGAATTCCATGCATTAATATCAAGTCCTTTTTATTACTGGATATAATTCTATGAAAGTTTTATGTTCTATTTATGCTTGATCACCATGAATGGATTAATAAGCTTAGTCATCTCGGGAGAGGGATTAAGGGTTGGAAAAGATAGAATTACTCGTATATTGTACCCTTTGAGAAAAGTGGAGAATATACAAGAGGAGAAACCCAGAGTATAAGTATAAAATACCTAACTAATCAAACCAATAGCTGCGGGAGTGAGATTGACATTAGACTAGGTAGTGAATTACACTACGGAAGTAGGTAATTCTGGTTACATGCTCTTTATCCAGGGATTGAGATAATAGATATTAGTGTGTGGGATAGATTGTTAGTGGTACCCTTGGTGAAACCACCATCCTAAAGAATCTATTTCTGATTTACTTAAACCATTAATTCATTTACTTTCATGTTAGTTTGGAAATTCAAATAAATTCAAATATTCATCACCGACCTAGCTGATCAGTCCTAATTAGTAGTAGTCTTTAACCTCACAACTCTCTGTGTTCGATAACTCGGGACTCATAATCCCTTATTACTTTGACACATACACTTGCGTATTACACGCATGTTAGACGCATGTTAAGTTTTTGGCACCGCTACCAGGGAGTTGGCATGGTTAACACTATAAAAAGTTAGGATCGACCACTCTAGGCCATTGTATTTATTTTCCTTTTTTATTTTTTTTATTCTTCCTATTTTTCATTACATAAAACTTTACTGTTAGTTTAGGCATTGTACATAATCATCTAAATATTTCTTTGTAGTTAGTCTTCTTTCATTTTTAAAAAAAAGTAAAAAAAATACATGGCCCCTATTTGTTCTGAGTGTGGAAATGCACATGTAGGTTATAGATGTCTGAATCTACCTTCATTACATCATGAGAAAATCTCAAAGGAAATTCATTGTGAGCATATTAGGATTATGGTTCAATATATTTTAAATCGTAAATGTCCTATTTCTAATGGAGGTTGGGGTAGAGTAGAGAAAATAGAAGAAGTTGAGGTTGAGGATAATGAATTAGAGAGTGAGGAGAACATACTGGAAGAAGTTTTAGAATCACCTCTACCATGTCCTTCCATTGAACCCACACCCACACCCACACCCTCGACTCCTAGGATTGATTTTAAATATGATTGGGGATCTGATGAGGAAGATGAGGAGAATGATGCAAATAAGGTGGATGACAATTTTGATACATGTGTTTGGGATATGAGTGAAGGATAAGAGGATCCAGAAGGTGCTTTATTTGATAGTTATCTTAGAGAGGAGGAAGAGAGTGAGGAAGAGGATACTGAGAGTGAAAAGTTGGAGGAATTTCTCTTTACCCATCACATAATTCCTTCACCACAAGACCCATCTCTTCATTTCCTTATGAGGTATCCTATATGGGATATATATCTAGAAGATAATTTTGAAAATTTTTGTGAGGATATTAATGAATGTGGGGAAATTGGATTATTAGAAGAGGAGGAGACATACAAACTCACCTTTGATGTAATCCCTCCAGTATGTGCAGATAGGAGTGATCAATTGGGGATGGTCATAGAAATTAAGAAGCAATCTTCTTTATACCTTTCACCCAATGACTATCGATTTCTGCATGTGCTCCCACATCAACACTTGGTTGTAGTTCATGTTCACGATCATTACAATAATAATTTAATTTTGAAATGGAACGTCAACCATACATGCTGGTCTTCTAACTATTATTTATTTTTATCATTGTTACAAGGAACCAAAAGTTTAGAAGGAAGAGGCAAAGAGATCTTCACCCTCCTCCACGAACACCTGATTATTGTTGATTCACATGTGTCCAGTCTGGGACGTTAAACAAGGGCGCTTGTGGGAGGTAACTCACCAATCAGATTTATTTTGTTAAACTTTCAATTCTATTTTTACATTCCTATTTTGTAGTTTTGTGATATCTAGTTTTGATGCAAGTAAAAAGGTGCCTTGATATGTGTATTCAATGTGCAAGTAAAAAGGCTTGTGTTATGATGATGATGTTTGAGTCCAAACCAACCAAGCAGTAACGTGATCTTTAATGTGAATTTTAGAAATAAACTCCAATGTTACCCTGTTATACAAGTTGATAGGAGAGGGACATATCATGGTTGGGAAAGACATTGTCTCTTAGTCATGTGATCTCATCCACCTTCCATTCATCTTCATTCACCACCATAGGATGATCAAGTTTAATCCAAGTTATTTTCCTCTTGTATGCATTACATGGCATGATAGGAAGCATATAGTTAGTTCATTTTATTATGCATTAGAAAGAAAAAAAATCATATCATCTTTTGAGCATTTGTAGTTTGCATAACAAAATCACATATAGTTTCATTTGCATTGCATATTTCATAAGGTATTACATATTTGTTATCTTCTACGATCTTCTCTCATGAAAGAGTGTAAAAAAAGTTGTATCTCCTTACTCCTTCTCCAAATAAAAAAAGAAAAAAATAAAATAAAAAAGCCCAAGCATGAATTATTTATCTTGTTAAAATAGGGCAAGAAAAAAAAGAGTTATTGAAAAAGAAAAAAAGAGAGGAGAAAAAGAGGAAAAGGATTTCTAAGTTCAATGCCATATTCTCTCTAAGCATCAAAGAAGAGGATTGTGGATTTTTTTTGTAAACACCTTTCCACCTATACTCATCATTAGGATGAGTCATCCATTGCATGCATCATCACACCATAATAAAAAAATAGTCATTAGAAATACATTCACATTTTATCCATCATATAGGTGCATCATATTTTTACTTCTTGCATAAATAATTTGGATAATTCTTCTGAATCCTATTTTCATGGCCACCCATCTTTTCCACCCATTGCTCTGCAAAGTAGGCCATCATCATAATTATTTCCTTCATCCATGTTTATTTGGGGATCTGCTTCCAAGTAGTTTATTTAGGTAGATCAGAGCAATGTAGATAGGGAGATCACATGGTGCATCAAGTATCCTACTGGCCATGATATTAACTACTTCATATTGATAGTGTTTTGCATTAATCTTATTGTGGACATCTATTATGAACATTATTGATCATTTTAGAGTAGTTACTTGTTCATTGGTTGGCAAGGACTAGTTTGGGACCGATTGGTGGAGGGCGGTTAGAAAAAGTAATTCACAGGTACTTGTCTTCTTACTGACTTTTTAAAACAAATCCAAGAGTAGTGTTGCTCGATGACGAGCAATATTCAAGCTTAGGGGTGTGATGTATGAACAAATTGTCATTATTTTGATATCTAATTTGATTTTTTTCTTTGTCATTTGTACTTAATTGAATATCTTTTTAATACATATTTTACCAAATTAGTAAAAATCACTTGTGCATCATTTCTTACATTTTTACATATATTTTACATGTTTCAATTATTATAATAATTATTTGATTTTATTCATTGATTATTTTATTATAGATAATTATTATTTACTGGAGCAAAGCTGATACTACTGACTTGCAACTCGGTGGTACCGACATGGCATCAGAGTACAAATATTTTTTTACTCCAGATCGAAAAGGAAAATGATTTTTTTACTGTGAAGAAGTCGGTGGTACCGACTTCCAACTTGGTACCACTGACTCAGATGCTGCAGACCAAATTTTAATGTGTTAAATCTAACACATATTGTATTAAAAATTATATTTTAGGTTTCCTCTTGACCTAAATATGATGGCTATAAAACGAACCATTAGAACCGTAATTGAAAGATCTATACGAGGGGGACGACATCAAAAGTGAAAGTAGAGAGAAAAGTGGAGGAACCCTACCTGGAGGACTAAAAAGGTATTTTGGCGACGGAAAAGACGGTGAAATGACTCCATCTCCTCTAGATCTACTCCTTAACTCTTTCTCCTATTTTCAGTATCTCAAAATCCATATTTTTCATACTTTTGATCTACTATGATACCATGCCTCACATATTTGGCTAATCCCCTTAATTCTTTAAGATCTGGGAGTAGCCCGAATATACACTACAATTGAATTCCATGCATTAATATCAAGTTCTCTTTAATATTGGATATAATTCTATGAAATTTTCATGTTCTATTTGTGCTTGATCACCATGGATGGATTAATAGGCACTTAGTCATCTCGAGGGAGAGATTAAGGGTTGGAAAGCATAGAATTGCTCATATACTGCACCCTTTGAGAAAAGTGGAGAATATATAAGAGGAGGAACCCAGAGTATAAGTATAAAACACCTAACTAATCAAACCAATAACCGCGGGAGTGAGATTGAGATTAGACTAGGTAGTGAATTACATTGCAGAAGTAGGTAATTCTGGCTACATGCTCCTTATCTAGGGATTGAGATAATAGATATTAGTGTGTGGGATAGATTGTTAGTGGTACCCGTGGTGAAACCACCATCCTAAATAATCTATTTCTAATTTACTTAAACTATTAATTCATTTACTTTCGTGTTAGTTTGGAAATTCAAATCAATTCAAATATTCATCACCGACCTAGCTGATCAATCCTAATTAGTAGTAGTCTTTAACCTCACAACTCTCTCTATTTGATAACTCGAGACTCATAATCCCTTATTACTTTGACATATACACTTACGTATTACATGCACGTTATACACGTGTCATCACTGCGGTAATGCATGTTTCAATTTTGTAGACAAATCTTGTGATTTTTGGATTTGATCTTTGTGTTACCTCATAGATGTCATACAAAGCTGGGTATTTATTGGTGCTTCTTGTTAATTTCTCTATTTTATAGAGAAGGATTATTTGACTACATCCGCAACATGTAGAGGTTGCATTTTAAATATTCCTTAGTGCTTAAATATTAGGATATATTACTAAAATGTAAAATAATGTATGTCATTGTTCTCAATTAATTATCTTATTCATACTATTATTCTACAATATTTTTTTCTTCTCTTTTTTGCAATTTATGATTTTTAGTTATTGCTTTTGTTGTTTTCGATATTAGATCATGGGAGCACAACCATATACTAAGTAAACTAAAATATTCTGGATTGGGATCAAAGTAGGGCGTCTAGGAACAACATAAATGCAATAAAATTGAGGAGGCCCACTAATGAGAGCACCAATTGGAGTTACTAGCAACAATCGAAATAATTGATTGAAAGAAGTGTCTCATTGCAGTTGTTTCCTTTTGATATCATTATTATATTCGATTTGAGACAAGCTAAAATTTCATATTCAAATATTGAAAATACATATGAGTTTCTTTGATTGAATTCAATGAAGTGTTAAAAGTTGTTGAGGACAACGAAAATTTTAGATTATTATAATAAGGGAGGGGGGGTTCGAGTTAAATGAGTCACCATCAAAGTAGATACTCAATGACTAGGGTCTTTTTGCTTAATTATAGTGGTGCATACCTATTAAGAATTAAGTGTGTATTTCTAGTCATTTCATGTTCAGATCAAACTCCACATCCAAAGGAACAAATAAAATAAAAGAAACATACAATTACCAACAATAAAAACGTAATTTCTTTGTATTTTATGTATGAAAATGCTGCAATTTTGTTTAGTAACACCATAAACACAATTTTCTCAATATGGACATGTTGGTTGATCATATGAATGAAAATATTTGTTTTAAGTTGTGATGGGATATTGATTTGTCTTAATATAGATACCAAAATAAAAGATATCCATCAACCTTTTAACCTCAAAGGAATAAATAAAAAAATAAATAATCAATGGCAATTCTCTTGTCCTTAGATATATACTACATGCTACAAGAGTAAATACAACAACCATTGATTTTAATAATAGAAATATGTTGATGATGGTTACAACGCATACTACACATTTTCTAGCCACCTCCTAAAAGGTAAGTACTCATAGCGCCAACAAGTTAGATATTTGTCTTTGTTTTGGACACTCATTGCCTTATTTATAGAGAATACATATGCATATGTATGTCATATGGTGCATTAGCGATAAGAGGTATAAACCTAACACTATTTCTATTAGATATTTTTTTTAAACCTAACTCTATTAATTCTCAACTTGTAAAGAACCCGAATCTTTACCTAACCTAGATTCTTAAAAAAAGTTTATTTCAACATGCTAAATTCAAAAGTCATATCTAATAGACTAACTCAAATTCTAACAAGTTTGACCTAGACTGGACTAGGAACTCACCTAGTTCATTATGATTTGTTTTTATTTTGACCGAATTCTTCAATACCATTTGTGATTTTTCATGTGCAAATGCTGCATAAAAGTTTCACCACAACATTATATTTTTATAAATTAAATAAATTAATATATATTAAAATGAGTCTTATACCTTAAAAACTAAAAGTTTTATTTTGAGCTCAATTGAAACATATATTTTAGCGCAATCCCATCCAACTAAATCTGAATACTGATATCCATATGTGAATATACAAATAAAAGTGATGACTGAACAAAACTACATGATACAAACATTTACACATAAAAGAAAATCAAGGAGTCAATGGCATGTAAAGCTACATAAAGCTACATAGTAAGAGTAATATATATGTTCTTATCAAGTTTTAATCTCAACATATGAGCATACTGGACACATAAAGACAATGAGAATACCAAAATTGTGAGATCTCTCTCTAATGCTCCACCACAATATGACTGTGTACAATAAATCAGATTAACAATAAACAACAATTAAAACATTTTAAACTATGTTCCTTTCCTTCTCTCATTTCCTTGATTTATCTTCCTGTCACACAACAACATAAATAATTTATGTCTCTCTTATTGCGTTTGAGATTATTTTAATGGACATGACCTAAAGCTCAATAGCTAGGCGCACGTTATTTCTTTTTTGTTGATAAAATTATGATGTGATAAAGAATTGAACCTTGGTCACCTAGATATAAGCAAATGACCAATACCACTACAACCAAAGTCTTTTGTACTTAACATTAAACAAAACCTACATATCTTTGTTCTGTATTATTTTGTTCCGTACTAAGTAGTGTTATATGGATTTATTTCTTTTCCCCTATCTACATCGACCCCTAGTTGAACATGCATACTTAAAGTGCTAGTATAATCACAATAGGAAACAAAAAAGACACGACAGTTCCTTGAAAAATAGTACTAATATGGATTTGCAGTTGACTCACGTTTCTCACATGTTAAACTTCTAAACTTTAGATAACTAGCTTAACTAGGGTAAAATGTGTTCTATTGATTTATTACAAATCAGATAAGGAGATGAAAATAATGAAGGCAACTTATTTTTTTGTTAAGGTGTTTTTTTATTACCATACAAAAGGGATTAAATTTAGTTATGTATATGATATCTGAATGAACTTGAGATGTGGATTGACTTACTGCTTCTTACATGAGCTTATGCTTGCTCATAACTTTTTGGGGTCCCTTAATGAACAAATCTAGTTAAAAAGGTACCACCATTTGGTCTTGGCATTCTCACACTTGACTAATACTATAAAAGATCCTTTGTTGAGGGTGTTGTTATGAGAAAAAGATTTATGCATTCCTCTCTCCAAAACATTGATCACATGTATTAACTTTTCTTATTGTGTTCCTATAGATCTATAGTCAACCCATCACATGTATCCTTGATGTACTTCTTCAAGACAAAAACATGAAATACACAGTGCATGCCTAATAAGAAGGTGGAAAGACTAGCTTATAATCATGTTATCCAACTATCTATAGAATATTAAATAGTCCTACATACTGACCCATCTTTCCCTTAATCTTCAACTGGAAATGGATTGCAAGGGCTTCACTTCCACAAAAGTAGATTCCCCAACTAATTCCTTTTATCCATCACGTGTTGATCAACATACATCTTCTACCTATCTTGGGAAGCTTTCATCCTCTACTTAACCATATCAACCTTATCAACATAGAATTGAAGATCTTTAGATTTAAATAAGGACCTCTCACCCACATAAATCCAATGCAAGGGGAATCTACAAGATCTATTGTTAAAGGTTTCTGATGGTGGCACTGTGATGCTTCCTTGCATGTGAATTAAGATAGGGGTAGTGATTCTCCTAGGTTTCACTCCAGTTCATAATGCAAGAACAAACTCATCCATGATTTACACTGTATGCAAATCTTCCATCTGCATGAGGGTGGCAAGCAGTGCTAATGCAAAGCGAGCACCTAATTCTTTATGTATTTGCTCCTAGATACTAGAGGAAAATTTCAGATTACTATTGAAACAATCATCTTATGAGTACCATGAAGGTGAATGATCTCTCTAATGTACATATTAGTCAAGGCAATTATATTCATGTATTTTTAAAGGAAACAAGTAGACTATCAAAAAGTCAATCGATGATGGCCCAAACTACATCATGACCATGTATCATCATTAGAAAAACTAATGAAGAAGTCTATTTTGTTTTTTCCCACTTCTTTTTAGTGATTTTAGGTGTATATAGAATATCTCCATGTCATTAGTGCTCAATTTTGACTTGCTAACACATTAATAACTTATCCACAAATGCAATTATGCCATTTTTCACATTTCACCAGAATGAATGCTACATAATATGTCAAATTTTTCTCATCCCCAAATATGATAGTATACTTGAAACAAATGTATTCCTTCATAATTTTCTCTTTCAATTCGTCTAAGTTAGAAGCCTAAATCCTTTAATAAAAATCAATTACAACATCAAAGCCTACTTATATTTCTATTTGAGGTTTATCTGCTCGATTTATATCTTCTGCTAGATCGAGACTAGACTTTTTGGGCCTCATCATTCTTAGAAATCCATCTACTAGTAATTCTAAGATTATTTTTCTTGAGTAGCACTTCTAAGAGTACCTTATGTTTTCATTCTTCCAATGCATTTAGAATCTCTGATTCAAAAAGTCTCATGGAAGCACACACATAATGCCCTTTTTCACTTAATGCATTAATGGATGTAATTTCTTTACCATGACAGTAGGTAATAGTGAGATCATAGTCTTCCCAGTAATCTACCTATCAATGATTATGAAGATTCAACTATTTTTGGGTGAGTTGGCACTCAAGGGTCTAGTCATATAAGACTATAAATTTCACTCTACACAAGTCCTGCATCTAGATCTTCAAAGCATAGTCAATTGCTGCAAGATCATGGTCATATGTAGGATATTTCTCTTCATTCATCTTCATTTGTTGAGAACCGTAAGCCATAAGTCCTTCTCTTGCATGAGTACACAACCCAAACCTTGTCAAGAGGCATCACTATAGATCATATAGCTTTTCCCTTCAATAGGTAAGGTTTGAACAAGAGTTGTTGTTAGATGCTTCTTTAACCCCGGGAAGACTTGTTCACATTGGGGAGTCCATATAAATTTTTAAACCTACCTAGTGAGCTTAGTTAAGGGGAGATAAATCTTTGAGAAGTTTATGGAAGAAATTTATAATAACTAACTAGTCCCAGAAAGCTCCTTATCTTGAAAGGATGCGAGGCTCCTGCTACTTGTGAACAACCTTAACTTTTGTTAGGTCTGAAAACTATGTTGCATATGGATATGGCATGCTAGAATCATGATTTTGAAAGGAAAAGTTCACATTTCAAGAATTTGGCATGAAATTGGTCACTTTAGGGGTGTTAAACACACTATTCATATACTCTTGATATTGGTCATGAGTTTAAGAATAAATAAGCACACCATTAATGAAGACCACTATGAAAGAATCAAGATGAGGTTTGAAGACCCTATTATGAAGTCCATCAAAGCAACAAGAACTTATCATCCTGAAGGGCATAAAAAGATATTCTTAGTTTTCATATTAAGTCTCAGATGTAGTATTGTGGTAATCATCTTCTATGAATTTCATCAGATAATACCTGCTATGAACTTCAATGTTGGAGAAGACTGCAACCAACTTCAGTTGATTGTGATGTCATCTACCCTTACAAGAGTGTAAAATTCTTGATCATGTCCTAATTTAACATGTGATGGTAGATACACATTCTCATGTATCCATCCTTATTTTTGACAAAGAGTACGAATGCAACCAAAGGTGACACACTAGACTCATCAAGACCATATCCAATCTATTACAACTACTTCTTCAGTTTCAAGTTCAATTGGTGCCACACAATAGAGTGTTTGAGATAGGGAAGCCCCAAGAAAATATTCATAGTTGAACTCCACTTCTCCTATAGGATAAATTTCACACAATTTTTTGGGAAAGATGTTGAGATACCCCCTCACCATATCTATGTCTTCAATATTTATGGATTCCTTCATAAACACCAATGTATCATGTAATACTTTGAATATCATATCTATCTGATTCTAGGCCTTCATCACTGAGATGAGAATTTCGATGTGAGTAATGTGTCCTAGGATTATTACTTGTTTTCCACAAAGGTGGGTGATGTGGCCCTAATTTTGGGCTTCATCTTGTGATATTTTTCTCTTTACTCATATATAGACATGTTAGAATGCATGCTTACTCCCCCAATAAACATATTATTCTCAAATGCACTTATGTATGCTATTTGCATGTTTTTCAAGTACTTGAACCACTCTTTTTATGGAAGGGAGAGATAGAGGAGGATCTTAGGGTTTCTACACCCTCAGATGAGTCCTAGATTTGCCCCAACCTACCCCAAGTGGAGGATCCTAGGGTTTCTACACCCTTGGATGAGTCCTAGATTTGCCCCAACCCACCCCAAGTGGCCAAGAATCAACCTAAGTAAAGGATAACCATGGAAAAGGATAGTGGATCTTAAAGTGCACAAAAAACCCTCAAAACAAATGTGGTACATGGACATGGACGTGGTACAAAGCTCCTCAACATTGAAAGATTTCAAGAAAAGATCAATCTACAACAAGCTACCACCACAAGCGTGGCAAGGAAAATCATGGCATTAGAGATCTACCATGACCATGGAAAGTAAAATGCCATTGTGGGAGGCTCTCAAAACATTCATATTGTAAGAAACAACCGAGCTCTCAACCCTCCAAAACGACTGCGACACTCGCCATGACCGTTCCACCACCTACCCACTACATCTGTGTCACTCACCATGACCGTGTTACCTAATCCCTCGACACTTTGAAACACTATAATCATTTCACCCCATTCACCATGGTTATTTCCAATTGCCACGACCATCATCCACCCATCCACCATGATTGTGGTACCTAAAACAATTGCTGTGGCCAATTCCTCTAGCTCACTTTCTACACTAAGTTTCCTATTTTTCTCTCACTTAACCACCCTAAGTTTCTCTAGCCCCCCTATAAAAGAATTGGTGGCTTCTAGGAGCTAAAGGTTACCTCCTCCAAGCATTCAAGTTTCCACCCAATCCCTTCCACATACCTTCCTCTCATTTCCACTAATTTCCACCTTACCTCACCTTAAAACCCTAGTTTTCTAGGGTTTTGACTACTTCCATCCATCTTTATGACAACAACAAGCACTTTGGATTCATGATCTAGAAGTGCAAGTTCTACACCAATATACAACATGTCTAGTTGTTGAATAACTAGTGTACACTAAGATGTATTTGATATCCTTTCTATATCTTTAATATACTAACATTATATGGCTATCACGAATTTGTTGGCTAAGAGTTTTATCGCGAGAACATTTTGTATTTTTGTTGCGCCCCTCCCACAAAATTCTACAAAAGTGACTCTTTTCTCAAGACAGAAATAGAGTAATTTTCACACATATTTTTGAGATGTCAGTGATGGAGCAATAAATCATAAACATACTTTCTTAAAATAGAATAATCATCCATTAGCACCTCTAATGATGAATCCAAGATGTCAAAAAAAATTGATGTTATACATCTATGGAATGTGGATGGTGAATTGCATAGACCAAGTGACATTCTTATATAATCAAAAGTACTGTATAGATTGGTGAAGGCGGTGTTCTCTTTTTCTATAGTGTGAATTGTTACTTGGAAATATCTACTATAACAATCAAGAAAGCATAAAACTTTGTCCCGCTAGTCTTTTAAGAATTTGATCAATGGAAGATAGTAGAAAGTAGCCCTTCTTTTTCTTTCAATTTAATTTCATATACATGCATTTATAGTAGATTGCTCTCTCACTAGCACTAGCTTTCCATCTTCATTAGGTGCGACTGTGATCCCACCCTTCTTGGGTACCAATTGGATGTGACTCACCCATGGGATATCAAAATAGGACATATAATACGTACATAATCTCAAGCCCAACTTGTAGATCCCTATCTAGTTCCCTCTCTTCCCATATATACATCTATTCTACTATCCTTAGGTGTGAGATCTAAATATGTAGGTATGCTTATACCTATGAAATTAGCAAAGAGGATGTTAAATGGCTGCATGGGAGGTAATAGGAGGTAAAACACCCTTTTCCTACACCTCATAGCACCCTTGCACTAAGTACATTAGGAGGATATGCTAAAACCTATACTAGGTTGCTCTTGCTTATAGTTTACCTATCCCCAAGTCAATTGAGCCTCATAAGGTTGGATATGAGGTTGTAGACATTATTTATCCTACACACACCGTATGCCACCCATGGTCAACTAGTAGGATAGTGTTCTCAATCCTCATTACCCTTAATTGTTTGGTTTTGTAGCATTTCTTGTTGGGTATTTTTTTATGGATATGACACCTAGGCATGGTTGATGTTTACATACTTCAAAACAATATAGTCTCCCTAATCAATTGTTAAAACCCTAACTTGCTCTAGTGATATCTAGTTCTCCTTGCTCATATAGTTAATTTCTTAGTTCAAGCTAGTTTGTTTTTGGTAGGCAATTGCTCTTTTTCGTAGTTGCTTTCATTAGGATGTTGTATTTTTTGTTTAGTGTGGTATTTTCTTGAATTGGTAGCATAATTTCTAGTATAATGTAGCTATTGCACTTCTGGCCATTGCTAGTCTAGTTTACTATAATTGCCTTCTTGCTTACTGTAGTGTTACTTTCTCTTTTAGTTAGTTTTTAGACTTATTAGTTAGGGTTAATTTGGATTTCAACATTACTCTTCTCTCTTACATATTCCTTAGTGTAATTCAAACCAACCACCTTTAAGTACTAAAAAGCCTAACCCATAACTCTAGAAGGCTAAAGAAGAAATAACATAGCTCTAATGCCTTCTTCGCTCCTTATGAATTCAACCCCTTGATACCTCTATATCTATATACCAAGCCTGTTTTCTTATGGTCTGCTGTGAATTAGAGTGTGTTGTTAGTGATACTTTTTATTAGCCTAGTGTACACACACAACACTTTCTAGGATCAAAATTTTTCTTCCGTATGAGCTTATCATGCAAGATTTTATTCTCTCTTTGTAGATATTAGACATCTAGTATGCTTCGTACCTTAGTTCTTAAAGCTCATTAAGTTGTGACTTCCTTCATATTCCCAATGTGTCCATATTAACATCAATAGAACCAAGTTCTCAAAGGCCTTATGTTGCATTTCAACATGCACATGACAACTCTTGCCATAGATCAACTTGAAATGTGTGTGCTAATTTGGGTTTTGTATGCTATTCTAAACCCATAAGCTTCATTATATTAGAATGACCAATCCTTATGGTTCATTCTCACTATATTATTAAGAATGGGCTTTATCTTTTGATTGTCAAGATCCACTTTCCCACTAGTTTGAGGATTTATGGAGTATGCACTCAGTGATTGACACCATGCCAATTCAAAAGATTCTCAAAGGCTCTATGAATCAAATGACTACCTCTTTTTATTATCTAGTCCTAGGTACTCCAAAGTCATCCAAAAATGGTGAATTTCATCAACTCTCACACCACTTGATCATTTTTTCTACTACATGTAGCGTCAAGCTACTTAGATATGTAGTTAATTGGCTACAAGAATATACACAAAACCAAAAGGAGGAGAAAATAGACCCATGGGTTGGACACCCCATACATAAAATACCTCTACTACCAAGATGGGAGTTAGGGGCATCATGTCACTCATGGTAATGGTGTCCACCCTTTAACATTTCAATCAGAATTTGTAGTATTCATGTGAATTCTTGAGTAGAGTAGGATCAAAGAAACCACATCGAAGAACATATGAAACAATTCATTTCCCCACAAAATTACCTCCACATGCACCGTAGTGGAAGATGAAGAGTGTCTCCATATGTTCACTTTTGTGCACACATTTTCTTACAAGGTGATCGATACAATATTTTAAGCGATGTGGGCCATCCCGAAACAATGACATACAATCTTTTTGTTTCTTTACTTGACCACATCTCTAGCACTCTTCTACTAGGAAAGAAGTTGGTATATTCTAGTACCATGGTCCGATGGGATGTGCTAATCAATAAGAGCTGGTCACATGGAATGACTTCTTTAATTGTTTCCACTTCATCATATGGAGCCTCAATAAATGGTCGACAAGTCACAACCCTTTTTGTCAACAATCAGTGGGTCAAGTTCCTAAAGAAGTAGTATCCACCGTATCAATCTCAACTTTGAATATTACTTAGAGATGAGATATTTCAATGTAGCTTGATGATGAATGTCTATTTATCATGTTTTTATTTTTTCAGTAGTTTATGTCGTTTTTTGTAAATAAATTAGTTTTTATGTTTAATTTGTAGGTCGATTCAAGTAAAAGAGAAAAAGCCATACACCCTTCATGAAATTCCAAATTAATATGCCAAAAAACACTAAAACCCAAAAGCATGAATTAAAACACCAGAGGGAAATCCAAGTAGGACATACAATTCTATCCATCCCCATCCCAAAACCATGGATGTCATAGAAGAGAGCCAAAGATCAAAGTTGACAGTTTGACGTGAAGACACACTTTGTTGGAGGATGTGGCATTTTCTATCAGGACGGGGTATAAAAAACCATAGAGCCTCTCTTCTACACTACTATACTATCCATGAGCCTCTTTACTTTTATCTTTTCTCTTGTATTGTGAACATGATTAGAGAGTATCTCATCTATAGGGCATGATGGTTAGCCCTGCAACCCAAATTTATAATCTTTCTTTGCCAATTACTATTTGTATGAACTATTAGAATGATATCTAGTTGTTTAGTGCATTCCTTATTGATTTATCACCTAACTTTAGTGTCTATTATTATCCTTAGCGTGGATACATTGAACCATTGGATTATAATACTGACCGTTATTGTTGAATCCCAGAATGAGACATTGAAAGGGTGATCTTCGGGGTCACAAATTTAACATATGTAGGTAATAAGACCTCAATGCTGTAGGGAGATTAATCCTTCTGACTTTCACACTCTAAAAAGATATGAAATTTCTTTGAAAACAATCCAACAACCATATGTTTGAGTGATGCAACATGAGGGAGCCAATATGTAGGTAGTGGAGATGAAACTCGTTGGTATACTAATCTTATAATAGTGTTGAAAATCATTTCTTACTTAGTTTAATTTATTTTTCTTACATTGTTAATTTATTTAATCAAACAAACAATCAACCATCTACCCTTTTTAAGTAATCTATCTTAATTAGGCTAAAAATCCAAATTATTCTTAAAAGTATTGTCCTTCGAGTTTGATCCTTAACTAAACTGCAATAAGACCCATCCACTTGATGGTGGTGATTATCAAATGATTGATTAGGTAAACACCTACGATTATTTTTAGTGGATTTGAAGCAAAATTATCATATCAAATTTTGGTGATGTTTTCGAGGAGATCATGACTTTTGGATTTTAGTCTGTTAAGATAAATTTCTAATCTCATTTCTTAGTTTGTATTTATAATTTTTAGTTTTCTTTAAATCTTTAGGTTACTTTTCTAACTATTTTTTTTTGTAATTTTTGGGTTGGATTTGTAAATTGTTTTAGTGTTCTCAGATTTTATTTAGTTGTTATTCTTTTATATATTTTGATAATTTCTTACTTCCACATTCTTTCAAAGAAAAATCATATGTATTCATCAAATGGTGGAATTTTTTGTAGATCTTGATTATTATTTTTCTATTTTCTAGGCAAGTAGATTAAATGGAAAAAGTGGAGATCTAGGGTAGGGTTTCTTTAACTCTCAATGCACAATGGGAAAGGCTACGAAAAAAAGAAAGAGCAACAATTAAGGAGGAAAAATTGGTAGCCCAAGCAAGATCTATGAGCGGCTACAATCAAGAATTCTCTAAGGAGTACTATGTTGGAGTACACTATGCATTTTGACCTCCACATGATCTTAAAGAGTGGTTGGATTCTTTGGAGAAAATGTGAATTGACAATATAAGGATTCTAGTTGAACAAGAACTAGAAGCTCAATGCAGGAGAATGTTTGAGCTCATGTCCAACACTATAGAATATAAGGACACTGGTTGAACAAGAAGCTCAATGCCAAAGAATGTTTGAGCTCATGTCCCACACTACATAAGATCTCTCTTGGCAAGACAAACTATTTAAGGTGAACCAGAGAGTTATCCAAAGTAGATAGAGCCATCTGTGGCAGTGATCATGATAAAGGATACTAAGGTCATCCTAGAGATGATGATACGTGATATAGTGAAACTAACACAGATCAAGGAATTAGATGTAGTGGTTGACATGTATTATTGTATTCCATCCTCTACATTAGGGGTTTTGAAATGACAATAGAAAAAGAATCAACATGAGAGTGACTATGACATAGTAGGAGAACATGAGGTTAAACCACCTTTCCCGATTACAATCCCAGATGTAGGTGTTTACAATGATCAAGCATTGTCTATTGAGTCTATTTTGTAAGGGTACAACTAATTTTCATTACATATCTAGTTGTTTCTTATGATGGGGTACATCCCCAACATGAGGTACACATGCCTCACCACTTCATTTTTATATCTCCTCTCCAATTTTAGTTCCTACAAAACCCACGGATGAGTTGGATGTGTTCCATGTGGAGGAGCTAGAGCTACATGTTGAGATTTTAAGAGACCCCACTACTTTTCTTGATGTTAATACTGATTGGGAGGAAGAATATAGGATGTATAGCTACACAAAATAATTATTAGGCTGATTTTAGATATGAGATGGTTCCTCTTACACCAACACCATATATTCTACACATAGATCTAGGTGATGAGAAGTAGCCAGATCCAGACCCTCCACCTTATTTAGCACAATTGACAACACCAGTTGTGGATTCAATGCATGTGATCTTACCCATAGAAGAAGGTATTCCACCTCCAATCATTATAAATTAGAAGATCCTAATGCTACTTGAGAGGCGCCACTCCTATATTGTATCCTTTCATATAGATCCACACACAACTATTGCACTACCTCTATTGACAAAGGAGTATTTTTGGATCTTTTTGGATGAATTGTGGGGTGAAAAGAAATGTCATTGCAAGCATACTCAAAGCCCATTTGAGATCCCATGGAAACTAAATCTCATATTTCACCATGGATCTCTCATGTTCGAGGCCCCAACCTTTGTCCATATTTGTTTCAGCAGGACCTTCTTTAAGTTTTTAGGGCCATCAAGATGGGAATTAAGGATTTCTTTCCCCCCATAATGGGTTTAGAATTTCTCAAGGATGAAAAAATTACTAAGCTTGGGGTGGAGGTTGGGTGACACATATTCCCTTCCACCTACACATATCTATTTTCATCTTTATTCTTACTCAATATTTTAGCTTAGCACGCATACACTACATTTATGTTACTTGCATTGCATGAAGCTTAAATTTTTTATCCTTCCACTTTTTAGTTCTTGTAATGTTAGTTAGCACACTTATCTAGTCATCTTAGTTTACATTCATGTTTTCATTACATATAGAAATTGTCATACAACCCCATTTTCTTAAAGTAAATTCTTTATGTTAAATATATATAGAAAATTTGACAATGGTTATGAATCACCCTTTCTAGGCAATACATATAAGCATCACGTTCCCTGGAAAAGCGTTGGGATATATGGAGACAAAATACAATGGAAACCAAAACTTTCTATCCATATTTCCAAACCAGCAGATAACATTAACAACAATGTATTAGGAAAGAGGGTGTAGATGTACCTTGTCCTATTTTGTCAACTATCCTTGCATGGAGATGTGCTCTATTCACAAGGAACACATAGATGGTGGTCAACGATGTCCTCCTAGTGTAACCAATGGAAGTAAATTTATCACCTTTTTTGTACATTTTTAATCTTGTATTGAAATAAATTGTTAGTTATTAAATAATTTTAGCATAAATTATCTTAGGTTTTTATTATTATTTAAAATAGAGTTTGTATTTTATTATTGTGTATTTTACATGAAATAGGCAATTATCAAAGTAAGAAAATTCCCAAAATTTCTCTTAAAAGATGTATCACACAATTTACCACAGTCCTGAAATTCATATATAGTGGCACAAAAAGTTCCATAACTTCTACGTCCAAACTTCAAAATTAACGCACAAGTATGCGTTAGAAAGAAAATTTAGTTCTATACAATAAAAATATATTTTACATGATCTTTCAAATGGTCGTCTGGCCACACCGGCCAGTTATTTTATCATTTCAGAAATTTAATGACAAAGATAATCAAAGAAATTAATAAGCGGTCAAAGAAATTAAAGGAAGATGATTTAACAAAATATTCCACTTTCTATTTATGGAAAAAATTAATGTTATTTTGACTAGGACATTGGCTAATTACACATATTTTTATGCGAAAAAAAACACAATAAATATCTTGTCAATTGCCAAAATAATAAAATCATTAATGTAGTCAAGGTTTGAACAATGTTGCTTTTGGATGAAGTACGAATGTATTACAATCAAAATAGTCACCACCACAACAAAGAAATATCTCAAGGGTTTTCCCCCTCCTCATATCCCTATAATAGGATCTCCACAAGAAAAGACCATCGAGTCTTAGTTGTAAATTGAGTCTTAGTTGTAGATTGAGTCTTAATGGTAAATGGAGTCTTAGTTTGTAATGTAGTTTTTTTACTCTGTAGTTCACATCTTGTATCATTTCATATCTCACTTTAGTTTGCAAATTTGATAGTTTTCATTATGTCTAAGTAAATCCCTCTAGGATATGGGGAGTAACCCCTTAGTCCTATTCTATTCAATATAATCGTTTCTCTTACTCTATTGAAAAAATGCGTTCTCTCTGTTTATGTATGGTTATTGGATGATCTGATATATTCTTATAGGGTGATATGACCTTGGATTTCTATTAAAGAAAAACAATAGTCCCTTAGTTGCGATTATCATATTTTCATCTCTTTGATCTTATTTCTATTACAATCCTTGGTGACACGACCACATAAGCCTTGGGTTCGAATACCAGTTTGAATTCACATGCTTCTTGATATGACCTTAGATAGTGGCATGTTGGATGGTGGGGCAATGATCCGTAATCACAGGGACCAATGGTGTTACGAGAAGTCATACCCTTATGAGTTTTTCTATAAGGACATGCAACCACAAGGTCCTGATTTGATATTTGGAGTTCATAAGTTGATTAGCTGAATAGAAACATGGTTTTGGT
Source organism: Alisma plantago-aquatica (assembly GCA_963693085.1). Classification (NCBI taxonomy): domain Eukaryota; kingdom Viridiplantae; phylum Streptophyta; class Magnoliopsida; order Alismatales; family Alismataceae; genus Alisma; species Alisma plantago-aquatica. The sequence continues at coordinate 113,355,052 of OY856410.1, read as the reverse complement.
GGTGATCCTCCAGACCCCCAAATCTTTATTTTTTGATTAGCTAATCTTTAATTCAGTACCTTACTTTTTCTCTTAGTTCTTAATCGACTCTCTCAAATCAAAAATTATTTTCTCATTTTGCAATCATATTTAAAACCTGACCATCCTCTTTTGCCATCTCTACGGATTGATACCTTTGTATACTTTGTTGATTTGGTGGTCGCATCAAGTCAACAACCTATTTAGAAGGTTAAACTCTAAGACTTTTCCTAGTGATTGTTGTGTGTACAATGATGCACATCAACTCGATGACATTGCTGGGGATGACACACATTATTTTTAAATTTGACCGCTTGTGTATATTTATGATTTCTTCTTTTCATAATTTCTAGTTTGGTTTATAGCTTTTCATTTGTTTCATAATTTCTTTCTTTCTTTCTAGTTTTTTTTACAGTTTTAGTTCTTTGCAGTTTTTAGTTTTGTTCTATAATAGTTAGTCTTATTCAATAATTTTTAATCTTATTAAATAATTTTCTTGCTTAGATTTTCATACTTTTTATGAGTTTTGAGTATGATTCCCGAAGTGTAACTCCTCCTTCTGCTAAGTTTTCATTCCAACAATAATTATTTCCTAGCTTATTTTTGTGATTTTTTGTTTTTGATAATCTTTTTTTTCTTTTTGTGAAAATCATTGAGGTTATTTTTTAGGGCTCATATCAAAAGGAATGGTCAATACGCTATGGTTCATAATGCAATTTTTGTGGTTATTACAACCATACATCCTTATATTGTCCTTATGTGCCTCCTCCTATGGTAGTACACCTCATAGTCTTACAACTCCTTATCATTATGCTTCCAATGCAAATTCACAATTTTTCAAATGCCATTATGAGGAATCAGACTACTCCAATTAATATCCTAGTGAGGGGTGTCATGACCAACAAGATTCTTATGGAAGGTATGTTGAGGGTAACCAACCAATTTTGGAGGATATGAACCTTATTGTGAAGATCAATATACATCTCAATAGGAGCAGATCAGAGTCCTAGTGAGACAATTAGCAGAGTGATATGAATTAATAGAAGAGCAACAAAAAACATTAGAAACCAACCAAGACTTGGTATCCACTTTGCTAGAAGCCCAATCAAAGTATATAGATGGTTAAAACGTGTCCCCTCGTGCTATGATGACACCTTGTAATGTTGAGTCTTCCCACCAAGGTGGACATAATAAAAGTTTCAAACCACCGTCTCCTAAAGACTACTATAAGGAGCAATGCCACAATCAATATGAGGGGTACCATGACCAAGATTCTCATGGGGGATATGTTGAGGGTAACCAACCAATTTTTGGAGGTTATGAACCTTATTATGCGAATCAACATACTCCTCAATAGGAGCATATTAGAGTCGTAGAAAGACAACTAACAAAGAGATATGAATTAATAAAGGAGCAGCAAAAAATTTCAAAAACTTGACAAGCCTTATTAGCTGCCCTACTGGAAGCCCAATCATAGAGACCTCCAGAGAAGTTAGAACAACCCAAGATAATTTTACATGATGATGACAATGATGATCCCATTTTTGTGTCATATATGTTGGATCTTGAAGAAATATCACATGCCACAAGGTCATATTCTTTGTGCGATGAGGACGTTGGTATTCCAACCTTTCCTCTAGACACTTTATTAATTGAGTATGAAAAGTTGAAGCAGGAGAGTCATTCTATCAACAACTCTTCCTATCAGTGACTTTAATCCAGATGTTATCATTGACCAATCCCTTGTGGTTGAATCTATTTTGGATAATGAGCACCCAAATCCCAATGACTAAACAAATCCTCCCATTTTGTCACAACCAACTCCCATTTCACACATGGTGGATTTGGAAGGGGAGACACCATCCTTGGAGGAAGTCCATGTACCTCCTCTCATTATTTTCAAGGAAAATGTCCCCATTTTCATCCCTTCTGCACCCTTGGGGATCCTTTACATCGAAGAACTTGAGTTACATGCTATATCAAAAACAAAACCTACTAATCCCAATGTTGATTGCATGATTTTTAAGGAGAATAAAAATATTTGTGATGCTGATTTGTATCCTTTTGTTCCTTCCATATCAATACCAATTTTCCTATATACAGATCAATATGATGGAGGGAAACCGACCCTAATCTTCCACCTGATTTTGTACATCCTCCACTTGACATTTTACCACCCAAACATCCGCCAATATCCCCCAATCCACACCCATCTCCAACACTTCCTTTACTATTGAAAGAGGAATTGCGGATCAAAAAGAAATATGAATGTTCCATTGAGCTTCTACAACCCCCAAATGATTGGGTACAATATGATGGTCCAACAATCAAGGTCCCAACTCTCATACATATCCCATTCCACTGGACATTCTTTGAGCTACCAGGTGCTCCCGGTGAACCCATCAATTTCCTTCCTTCCATCCAAGGAATTAAATGCCGATACCGATGCCTTATCGACGACGTGAAAATAGATATTTACAGGTATACTGACGGAAATATCGACAGATGCAATCCTGGACTTATCGATGCCTAAATGAACGAATTAAATCATGAAATTTTACAGGCATGGTCTCAACACCTAGATGCAACATTTTATGCAATAAAATTCTATATTGGGTATGTTGGGGGGGTCAATCATGTGGAAGGTAAGGAATCAATCCTATTTTTTAAGATTTCGATGAAGGATTTCAATGACAAAATATAAGAATTAAGATCTAAAATTTAAGTAGCACAATCCATAAACGCATGTTTACACACTCATGCAATAATATTCAACTTACAACAAACATATAACAACATAGTAAATTATTAAGTACTAACTCACATCCGTTGTATGTTGAGTGGCGCGCCGACTGCTGATAAGGATATTGTTGTTCTACATATTGCTCCCATGTCATCAAAGCTCTATACGATCTTTTGTATGTGACAACATGCTCCTCATATACTTTAGGATTCACATACTGCATCATCCCAATCTTTGGAAAATGTTCTTGTAAATCTTTGAGATATTGAGCCTTGTTTGCTGAATTCCTGGGAGGCGGAGAAGAAATGGGAGGAGGTGCGGGTGACCTTGCTTGAGGAGTTGGAGGTTGAGGAAAAGGAGGTTGTAATGGAACTCTGGCAATAGGATAAATTGTAGTATGCCCACCACTCCATGTTTTCCCGAAATCACTAGAGTATGCTTCAGTGTTGACCCGAAAGCATCCATAAGGGCTACAAACAGAGTATGCTTCATGATATCCCATACCAGGTCCAAGTTCTAATTTTAACCTTGGTTGTGGACCTTGTGGTTCAACTTGATATCCAAAATACCCATGTTGAGAAGTTTGAGATGGGTATGGAAGTGTCTGCCCAAATAACATATCTCCAAATGAATGTTGAGATTGAGATTGAGAGTCAGATATACTCAATGCATCCATTGATTCAGAAACATCAGAATGATAATAACTTGGACTCTGGTATTGTGGTTGTGGTTTTGGATTGGATGGGTAGGAGTAGGGGTAGGGGCTTGGAGTTGTGGGCATTGTGGCATTTGGTGGATGTGCACCATTGTAATCTTTCCCAATTCTAGTTTTTCTTCTTTGAATTTTTTTTCAGGCATGTGATATTCTTGTTGTTGTGGAGGTGAACCCCTAGTAACATAAGGCCGATCATCATGTTGAGGATCCACAACTTGAGGATCATCTGGAGAGCGTTGAATTTGATTACCACCATCATTATCATTGTCACTATCATCAGACTTAGATTTGGAACTAGCTAAAGAAGAAGAATCTGAGCTACCTAACTGCTCTTGTACTCTTCTATCTATTTCCATATCAACATTTACATGTGCAGCTTCAGGCTCAAGTCTTTCAGGCGGATTATCAAGAATAATATCATCACCATTGCTTCGCTCAAATTGATCTTCTATGTATTGATCTGGATGCCCATATAAATTATCAAGAATAAGATGACCTATCTCATTCATCCATTCCTCTAAAGGATTTTCCTCCAACCCTCTACGTATGAATCTTCCTCCAACCATCTACGTATGAATCTTCCTCCAGCCCTCTACGTCTGTCAGTGCTGAAAGTGTATGCGGTGTCAATGGGATCGTGGACAACAGAAAAATCCACTTCCCTATAGTTGGCATCTCATATTGCTCTAGCCCTCAACCGCATGTTGTAGTGAACATAGTCAAGGTCCCTCAACCTGTTTGCCCCAAGTTTGTTCCTTCTCTTTGAGTGTATCAGATTGAATGTGCTCCAATTTCTTTCACAACCCCCTACAGATGTTGTTTGAGCAAGGAGACGAATAACCACTTTTCTTAAATGGGGGGCACCTGTTCCATTCCAAACCCACCACTCACAAGGATCACCTGCCTCACGATCAGAAACCGCATTTGGATGTCCAAAACATCCAGTGCCTTCACGGAAATGGTGCAACTACAAAAAAAACATCATTTACGATATTTAGATGATGAAATCAAAGTGATGACTAATGAGTAATGACTAATGAGACATTAAGAATGTAAGTAATATAGTTATCTTATACCTCTTCCAGTACTAGCAATCACTCTTCTGTAGAGGTAATGAACTTGTTGGTGACATCTCTCATTGCAGTCATTAGAGTCGGATTCAATCCAAGCGTTCATGAGTATTGGAACCTTGGATTCAAATAGTAAGCTATCAAAAATATAAATAAGAAAATTAGAATGACATTTTAATAGGTAGACTATGAGTTAGACAAATTACTCAGAAGTTAGAAACTTAAAACATAATTGATTGAGATATATACCTGCTTTATGCAATGGATGCAAAAGCATATTTGTCCAACGATTCTCATAAATTCTGATGTATTTCTCATTGGACTTATGAGCTGCTCTTTGATGTGGTCCACCATTGAGGTCATTGCATCATATAAAAAAGGCATTGTTGTAGTTTTATCACCATCTACCAGCCTCAATACCTTGACAATGGGTTCCATTATTCGCATCACCCTAGTAACCTTATCCCAAAAAGGTCTATTGGCAATCAAATGATCAATTCTACTGCTAACTGGGGTATTGTGCTCCTTCATGGAGGTCCACTCCACTCCATTGAAGAGCCTCATAAGTCCATACTTTTTGGACTTTAATGATTATAAGACAAGAAAGTTTGTTGCAAAGCTAGTTGCACCTATTCTAATCAGACCACCTCCACAATACTCACGTCACCTCATTGCATTCAACAGAAAAGAATGGTTGTAGATGAATCCTATGATCAACCTACCATCAATGATAACATATTTAATGAATTCAATTGCGCTAATGTCCTTGAGAATGAGATCTATGTAGTGGGCAGCACATGATGTCTAGTATATGGGATATTTCTTCATTAAACTGTCCCCGACCTTCTTGAAGGTAGAACCATTATCTGTAACTATCTGCACCACATTTTCCACACCAACCTACTTCATGTATGTCTTCATTAGTTTCTTTATGAACCTGTGGTTCCTGACCTCACCTGAAGCATCAACAGAGTCCAAAAAAATTGTGGATCCAAGACAATGTGGAAGAAAGTTGATAATTTGTCTTCTGTTGCCACTAGTCCACCCGTCACACATAAGTGTGACACCATATTCAGCCCACATATTTTTTTGGCCTAAAATCCAGATTTGTAGATCCTTCTTCTCTAGGGGAAGATACTTGTTCATTAATTCATATGAAGTGGGGGCCTTGACGCCCCTCCCAAAATCCCCTATCACATCTACCATATGTTGTAGATACGATTCAGTTGCAACATGTGCAGGTATACCATGAGCAAAGAAGAACTTACCCACTGCCTTGCCGACCTTATCTTTTGCACCAGTGAACATTTCTTTAATGCCTTTTTTCCTAGCTTCATGCCTCCTAACCTCTGGCTCATCAACATGCCTCAATCTCGTACTAGCAGAACGGAAAAGTGTATCAATGCCGCCTTTCTTCCTTTTTCCATGACCAGCTCTATCTTCATCATCATCTACATCAACAATAGGAATACGTGCAGTACCACTGCCTCCACCTGCACCAGATGGCCCATACCTCCTTGTAATTCGAGATGCCTCCTCTCTTTCCCACTCATCTCTATGGGAATCTCTAAGGGCACACCTATACGCACGACGTGAATAAGTTGTGTCACAATCAGGAGGATATGCAATGTCATCATCTGATTCTGCAGAAGAACCTGTGCCCCTAACATTGAATAATGTATCTATGTAACCCCTGTTATCCTCCTTCATCTTTTGTTGTTTGTGTTTCTTTGCACCCATAATATTCCTAAAATCATCCCTAACACTTTGGGAACACCTTGTGCACATTGCCACATTTTTGTCACCGCCAGTAATGTGACATTTGAATCTAGTAATCCCCCTCCACCAATTGTCTTGTTGCAGTAATTGCAAACTATCTTTGCCCTATTGCCTTCAAGAGGCGTGCAATGATTCCATGCAAAATCCATCACATTCTTAGCTCCACCAACATTACCGGCCCTAGAACCCTCACCATCGCTTGAAGACATCTTCTCAAAAGTCAAAAGTGGACACTGTCACACTGCAAAAAGACAAAGACAAATAAAAATTAGGTGTATGAAATCTATAACCCATTAAGTTGCAAGAAATTAATCTATTTTATGTATTATAGAATCAAACACAACACTTTTAGGTGTATAAATGTTAAATGTATTTATAGAATCAAACACAATATTTTTTAAGATTTTTATTACAAGAAAAAAGGCTTAACTAAAAAATTAAAGTCTGAAATTAATTTAAAAATTATAAAATTTGATAGTTATCTAGTATTAAGTCAAGTGATGTATTACAACTTTACTCATTCCATCTTACATAACACTAACGCATACATTTCTGTAGAATTTTTTTTTCTTTCAACATTTTAAATAAATAAAAAAACGAAAAATATAAATATTTTTACTATATTTTTGTTTGTATTTGTTCACATTGCTATTTGGTACAACTTATTCTACTAAACCTAAGTTAGATACCTACTATTTCTAGTACTTATTGTATTATTACGAATTTAATATTAATTAGTGAAATTATATGATAATACTAATTAAAAGTAGTAGATCCAGTTATACATTAGTAGATATACATATAATATTCATAGATCTAATGTTAAATAGCATTAATCCTAAGTTTTTTGAAGTAGATCTAAGATTTGGGTGTATTTAGAGATTTTTGGAGAGATTTTATGGTGAAAATAGAAGGAAATTGATAGGAGATGGGTTGGAAATGATGAAGAATGCAAGAAATCAAGAAAACATACCTTGATTACAGCTGATTTGAGCTCCAATGAAGAAAATTGACCCAAATGAGTATGTTCTTTCACTCCAACAGCAGCAGCAGGCCACACTCGCAAATGCCGGCATACCGGGGCGGTATACCGCCCATATCGCCCATAAGTGGGACATTTTACACTGAACCCCCCCTACCGCCGAAAACTGGTCAGTTTTACCAGTAAACCCACCGGTTTACCGAAATTTGCGGGAGAAGCGATAGAAATGCTTAAACCGATGCCAAGTTGGCTTGGTATCAGTATACCGAGCGGTATACCTATGATATCGTCGGTATCTTCTTCCATGCTTCCATCTCAGGTTTGGAATTTGCTCGGGACGAGCAACGTTCTAAGTTCAGGTTGGAAGTGGGTGGTACATGCCTATTCCACCCCCTTATCTTTTTTAGCAATTTCTTTTTGTCTTTTTATTTTTGCATGTAGTGGTTTTATTCTATTTCTTACTTTTGCAAATTGGCCTTTATCTAGTCAGCCATGATGAATATATTTGTATCATTGTACCACTTTGAATTCAAAAAATTTTCTTTGTAAAAGTATTCACAAATTACCATGATTAGAAAACACCACGTGACTTAGGACCCCAAAATTAGCATCACTCTTGGGAAATGTTGGCAAGCCATATGCATCAATCAGAACTAAATTGAATTATCCTTGTTTTAAACTTGTCGATTAGCTTGTCATATATTTTATATAATGTGTTGATAGGAATACTCAATCCGATATAATGATACTCTCTAAAAAAAATTATAAAAAGTTTTGAAGCACAATAACAATCTTCTTCCCCCCTTCACTTCTTAAAAATAAACCACCCTGACAAAATTCAAGTATGGAGTGGTACACTTTCTCCACCTCTATTCCTCCATACCACTCATAAATTTAATATGGTATGCCAAAGAAAAAAAAATCGTGGTTAATGTAGTCACATGTCCATGAATAATGAAATCCTGAGTCAAATAGAGGAGGGATCATCTTCTTCCACCTTTTTCTCCCTCTTGTTCCTATGTGAAAACTCACAAAAAAAGAAAAAAAGGACAAAAAATGGGAGTGTCAAAGTAGAAGTGAGATGAAGACTATTTTCTACAAGGTCCTGATTTAGAAATAAGTTATAAAACATGCTTTGACCGGGAATATGGAATTTTGTGTTATGTGGTTCTAGGAGATTGGGTTGCTTAGCCAAAAATAGAGGGTAAGGAACAAAGTGATGACTGTGAGGGTGATGATAGACATGTTGCTAGTACAAATTGTAATTATTTGTGATTTTATTTGCTTGAGGACAAGCAAAAGCTCAAGTCTAGGGTATTTTGATGAATGTAAATTCATCACTTTTTTGTACATTTTTAATTTTGAATTGACAATAAATTGTTAGCTATTAATAGTTTTAGCATAAATTATCTTAGTTTAGTTCTTCTTATTCAAAATGGAGTTTTTATTTGATTATTGTGTGTTTTGTAGAAAAATAGACAATCATTTCAAAGTAAGAAAATTCCCAAAATTTCTCTAAAAAGATGTATTGCACAATTTCCCTCAGTCCTGAAATTCATGTATAGTCGGCACCAAAAGTTCTATAATTTTTATGCCCAAACTTCAAAATTAACGCATAAGTATGGTTATAAAGGAAATTTAGTTCACTACAAGATTTTTTTTTTTATTTTGTACAACCTTCCAAATGTTCGTCTGGCCACACGGGTCAGTCATTTTATCAAAACAAAATTTTAACAACAAAGAGAATCTTAGAAATTAATGAGCGATCAAAGAAACTAAAGAAAGACGATTCGACAACATCTTCTACTTTCTATTTAGGGAAACAATTAATGTTATTTTGACTAGTAGAAAAGCAAAGAATTGTCTGATTGCATAAATTTTTATGTGGATAAAAGAATGCAATAAATATCTTGTCAATTTCTATAACAATAAAATCATTAATGTGGTCAAGGTTTGAACAATGTTACTTTTGGATGAAGTAAGAAATTATTCCAGTCAAAGCAGCCATCACTCCCACAAAGATATATCTCAAGGGTTTTCCCCCTCCTCATCTCCCTATAAAAGGAGGGGGGCTCCCCAAGGAAATATTATCGAGTCTTAGTTGTAAACTGAGTCCTATTTTTTGATTGAGTCTTAATTTGTAATCCAATTTTTTTAATATATAGTTCACATCTTGTATCATTTCATATATCACTTTAGTTTGTAATTTTGATAATCTTTATTATGTTTGAGTAAACCCCTCTGGGACATGGGGAGTAAACCCTTAGACCAATTCTATTCCATATAATCATTTCTCTTACTCTATTGAAAAAATGTATTCTCTCTATTTATGTGTAGTTATTAGACAATATGATATATTCTTATGGAGTGATATGCCCTTAGATCTCCATAAAAGCAAAACAATAGTGTCTTAGTTGTGATTGCATCTTTTCATCTCTTTGATCTTATTTCTGTTACAATCCTTGGTGACACGACCAGCCGAGCCTTGGATTTGAATACCAATTTGAATTCACATGCTTCTTGATATGGCCTTGGATAGTGGCATGTTGGACGGTGGGGGAAATGATCTATAATTGTTGGAACCAATGGGGTTACGAGAAGTCTGACCCTTGTGAGTTTTCCTGTAAGGACATGCAACCGCAATGTCCTAATTTGATCTTTGGAGTTTAGAAATTGATTAGTTGAATAGAAATATGGTTTTGGTAGCGATCCTATGGACCCCCAGATCTTTATTTTTGATTAGATAATCTTTAATTCACCACCTTACTTTTTCTCTTAGTTCTTAATCGACTCTCTCAAATCAGAATTTATTTTCTCATTTTGCAGTTAGATTTGAAACTCGACCATCCTCTTTCTCCATCTCTAGGGATCAATACCTCTCTATACTTGGTTTATTTGGTTCTCAAATAAAGTCAACAACTTATTTAGAAGGTTAAACTTTAGGACTTGTCCTAGTGATTGTTGTGTGCACAATGATACACATCAATAACACCAGTGACCAGCTGTTGACGACATCCTCCTAGTATAGTAGCAAAATCTTCCACGCTTGTACATAGTCTACGAGACCACCATGAATTCCACACCATGATTCTTGAGTCAGAGGGAAGGAGCAATCTTTTTGTTTGTCAACGTGCTAGCATCAATCTCCTTCCCCCTTGCTATCTCTCCTTTTCTTGGGTAAGTCTTCTCAGACTCTCATGTTACTAAAACTATGAGAAGAGAAGTGTGATGAGAGCCTTGGAAAATGCTCCTTATATAGGAGTGGATGGGATAGGGTTTCCAAAACCCTCAGGAGATGAAATGTCACTTTTATTGACTGGACGGTGACTGCACATTGCTAGTCGCTTGACTGGACTATCTAGTCGGTCGACTAGCACAACTAGTCAATTGACTAGACAACCCATTCGATCATTTGGCTTGTTCAATAGACAAAAACACTAACTTTTAATTTGATGAATAATGGATGTCATTACGCCTATAACCAATCATTTTACCCTATCCAACTAGTCATTTGAATATTTGTTTGACCCATTCAAACTAGTTAGATTGAATCAGTGATAACATGTTATTTTGTGGACATTTTGTGCCTATTTTATCTCCATAATATCATCCCTTTTTTATGATTTTTGTATATTTTAAATGTCCTTGGAATAAAATTTGATTTAACTACCTAAGCATATAATCCCTTTTTCCTTCATATATATTCACCTTCTGTCACTACACTCCATCACAATGTAGCTTCACCATTATGGCCGCAACAACGTTGTAGTCATAACATGGGTAAAGAATTGAGGTGATAATCAAAATGTCAGAAGGGTTCAAAGCATCGGTAGGGTTTTGGTCGGAATGATAGTCGTGTTTTGGTCGGAAGAGAAATGATTAGAGAATTAATGGAAGACAATTTGTAGGTCGCTAGGACCGTCGGAGGAGAAAACGAAAGAAAAAAGGAAATGACAGAGGATCAGAGATGTACCTTCTTGGAGTCGGTATGTGACGAGAGAAAGAGAGAAAGAGGGATTTTTGGGATGACTGGACAGAGTGTATCTTCCATTCCCGCGGCACCATAGGTCGTTGCCAATTTTGTTTGGTCATCGGAGGTCTACTGCTAGGTCTTGATCATTCGTCAATTCGTCAGAGAGTCACCAAAGTGAGAGAGAAAAAGAAGAGAGTTTATTGTTCTGGGTTTATGTTTTATCCTAGGTTAAAAAAGCGACATTGTGACTACTATGGCTAGAGTGGTGTTGTAGTCACAACACTTGAAAAACATTATAGTCTCTATGCCAAAAAATGTGTAGTGGTTGAAAGACAAGACAATCATGGTGACTAAGCATTGTGGTTGAAACACTGGTAAATGTGTTGCGGTCGAAACATGTCTAGGACAAGATATAGTCAAATGCTAAATGTGTAGCGATCACAATAGTTGTGAATTGTAGCGACCACTTGATTATTCAAGAACTGAAAGTACATACGATTTTTAAGGGATATTAGACTATTATTCTTTGTACATTCAAATTAAAATATGCAAAGATGAAATTACAGAGCAAAATTTTTAGAATTTGATTATCTAGGTTAGAGAAATTCAAAATTACCTAGAGTAGGGAAGTTGACAATTAAACTGGCAGATATGTACACAGTCTAGAATTTAATTGCGAAAGAAGAAATCTTGCAATATTTAAAGAAATCAGTAAATCCTTGGGTTGCCTATGAAGAAGCACTAGTTTATAGTCTTTAGCTTGACTTTCTTGTCATTTCTCTTTAGGGTTCATGTTCCTCAGTTGTTGTTGGGTTAGGATCCTCCAAACTAAGTTCTTATCTTCTTATAAAAGCTTCATCTTCATAATATCTCTTCACTCTATGTCCATTCACTTTGAAGGTACCAATCTTGTCACTGGTAATTTCCATCATCCCAGATTGATAGATCTTCACAATAGAAAATGGGCCAGACCATCTAGTCATGATCTTTCCAAGAAACAACCTGATGTTGGAGTTCAATAAAAGAACCTTATTCCCTTCATGCACATCTTTGTTTTTTAGGTGGGCATCATACCACACCTTAGTCCTTTGCTTATAGATACAGGCATTCTCATAGGCATGCAACCTCAATTCCTCAAGTTCTTGGAGTTGGAGGAATCTTTTCTTTCCTACCTTGTCGAGGTCCATATTAAAAAAAATGATGACCTAAAGGGCCTTATGCTCTACTTCAATAGGGAGATGGCAAGATTTTCCATAGATCAGTCTGTAGGGGGTAGTTCCTATTGGTGTCTTATATGTCATACCATAGTTATCTATTCGATACTTCCACTTGTGCAGATGTTTGTGGGTGGTAGGGTGTTTCCACCTTGTGCTTGACTCCATACTTCTTCAACATAACTTCGAACTGTCTTTCCCCAAAGTGGGATCCCCCATCACTTATGACGGTGCGTGGAACCCCAAATTAAGGAAATTTAGTTTTCTCGAACAACTTAATCACAAAATTTGAGTCACAAGTTTGGGTAGCAGTAGCCTCTACCCATTTAGAAACATACTCCACAACAAAAAGAATATATTAATTTCCTCTTGAAGATGGGAATGGTTCTTTGTAATAAATTCCCCACACATCAAAAATTTCTACTTCAATTCAATCTGAAATTGGCATTTCATTTTTTCTAGATATGTTTCCTATTATTTGGCATCCATCACACGCTTTAACATATACTTGAGCATCTTTGTACAAGGTAGGCTAGTAGAATCCTGACTGGAAGATCTTTTCTGCTATCCTTTCTCCTCCAAGATGCCCTCCATAAGATAAGGAATGACATTCTTTCAAAATTTGGAGAATTTCTTCTTCAGTAATACATCTCCGATACAAGTTGTCGACAATCTCTTATACAAAAGTGGGTCTTCTCAATAGTACTTTTCATATCTGAAAATGACTTTTTCATCTAATTGTAAGTGATTTCAAGGGGTAATTGTCTACAAGTTAGATAGTTGCATATGTAAACAAACCATGGTTCATTTGGTACAATGGCTTTGGCCATCATGAAAGCTTCGTTAGGATAGTTATCATTAATGGGTAGTGGGTCTTCTTCAGTCACCAATGTTCTTGACATATGATCAGCTACTACATTTTTTGTGCCTTTCTTATCAATTATCTCATGGTAAAACTCTTTCTAGAGGTGTGCCTATCATAGAAGGCTTAGTTTTGTATCCTTTTTCTTCATTAGGTACTTAATTGCCCCATGATCAATATATACTTTCATCTTTGATCCTATCAAATAGGGCCTAAACTTATTAAAGGCAAATACTATGGCTAGCATTTCCTGTTTGGTGGTTGTGTAGTTTACTTGGGCTTCATCCAGTGTCTTGCTTGCATAGTATATGACATGGTGTTTCTGGTCTTTTCACTGACCAAGAACAACCAGATTGCATAGTCACTTGCATCACACATAACTTCGAAGGACAAATCCCAATCAGGTGCTTGTAGAATAGGAGAAGTGGTCAAGGAACTCTTTAGGACATTAAATTCTTTGAGACACTTATCAGAAAAATCAAAGTCCACATCTTTAACAAGGATGTTTGATAAAGGCTTCACAATGTTCAAAAAGTCTTTAATAAATCTTCTATAGTATCCAGCATGTCCCACAAAACTCCTCACTCATGTGATAAATTTTAGCGGGGGTAGCTTCGATATTGCTTTGATCTTACTTACGTACACTTCCATACCTTTCTTAGAAATTCTGTGTCCTAGCACTATGCCTTCCCTCACCATAAAGTTGATTTTCCCCCAATTTAGCACAAGTTGTTTCTCCTCACATCTTTGTAGTACTCTTGACAAGTATTTTAGGCATCTATCAAAGTTGGAGCCATATATAGAGAAATCATCCATAAATACCTCCATAATATCCTCCAAGAAATATGAGAATATAGAGATCATGCACCTCAGAAAGGTAGCTGGTGCGTTACACAAGCAAAATGACATCCTCTTGAAAGTGCATGTGCCATAGATACATGTAAAAGTGGTTTTTCTTGTTCATTAGGGTGAATAGGGACTTGATAGAACCCCAAGTACCTATCAAGAAAACAAAAGTAGGATTATCCTATAAGCCTTTCTGGAACTTGATCGATGAAGGGTAGTGGAAAGTGGCATTTCCTCATGTCGATGTTAAGCTTATGGTAGTCGATTCATATTCCCCAACCAGTTACCACCCAAGTGGCTACCTCATACCCATTCCTTCCTTTAACTTTAATCACTCCTCCTCTCTTTGGTACAATGTGGATCGAGCTGACCTAGTTACTATCACTAATAGGGTATATGATTCTGACATCATGCAACTTGATTATTTCTTTCTTTACAACTTCTTTTATCATCTGGTTCAATTTCCTCTATGACTGAGCCAAGGGTTTAGCAGTGTCCTCTAGATTGATTTTTTGCATGTATAATTTTGGGCTAAGGCCCTTGATGTCCTTTACTGAGTACCTGATAGCTTTCTGGTGCAACCTCAAATCATCTAGGAGATTCTCCTCTCGGTCTTCAGTTAGAGATGAGTTGATGACGGTTGGGTTTCTTTCTTTGTCATCTAAAAACTCATATTTCAAGCCCTCAGGGAGCTGCTTTAGTTTAGGTTTAAGTTTTGGAGCTTCAGTCTGTTCAGGAGTTTATTCTAGCCATGCATACTTCACAGTTTTGATGAATATTTCTTCTTCGTAAGTGAGTTCTCCTTCTGATTGATTCAAGTAATCTAGAATCTCCATAACTTTAGGATCTTCATTGCTAAGGTCCGAGTTACTCAAAGCTCACATGAGGTCAACAATTGCGTTTTCCTCCTATATTTATTTACAAAATTGAGTGTAACTGTCTATGAAGTAATCCGAATCCTATAGAGAGGGTCCCCTCATGGAATCTTAGACTCTAAAGTCAATATGGTCATCCCCAACACAAAGGGTGATGATCCCTTCCACAACATCTATTTGTGCTCTTCCAATTGCAAGAAATGGCCTTTTTAAGATCACTGGGCACAATGGGTCCTCAACAATATCAATAACTACAATATCACATGGGATGTAGAATCATCCCACATGAATCGTGACATCTTATACTACTCCCGCTTTCTTGGTGAAAGTGTGATCATCCAGTTGAATTCTCATGCCATTCTTTACCATATTAGTTAGCCCTAGCCTTTGATCTAAAGAGAGAGAAGTATACGATTGATGCTTGCTCCTAAATCTTCCAATCCATTCCTCTCTACATTGTCTCCAACATTGAAAGGAATAGTGAATGCCCCTAGGTCTCTCTTCTTTGTTGGCATTTTAGCTAGAACAAAAGCACTTGACATCTTTGCTAGTTGTACCATCTCAATATGGTATTTTTTTTCTTTGTTTTGTGATGAGGTCCTTAATAAATTTGGCATAAGTTGGCAATTCCTCAATAGCATCCATAAATGGTACATCGAGGTGTAGTTTTTTTAACAACCTCCATAAACTTCTCATATCACTTCTTCAGATGGGCCTTTGATTAATTTGTAGGGGAATGGGGCTATTGGAGCATAAGGATCTTCAGCTGGATCTGGCTGCCTAATTCTCATATCTCTCATCTCTTTGCCTATTTCATTACTTTTGTCCTTCTTTGTGGACAATTCCTTCTTAGATTCTCCCTCCACTATATTGGGCTCGGGCTGTGTCTCAGTAGTCATACCTCCTTCTTTGTGGCTCTCTTCTTTTTGTTTCTCTACAACCTTTCCAGAATGAAGGGTAGACATATTTTCTATTTTAGTGTTGAGGGAATATTTCTAGGTGGGTTCTTCAGAAGTTCAGAAAGATGAGCCAACTGTTGGTCAATATGTTTCTGACGTGTTTCCATATTGACCATCTGGGTCTACATTGAAGTCAAGATACTATAGTTGTTAATAGTGCTCTAAGTCAATTGGTCATTGAATGTGGCTTGCCTCTTGGCAAATTTGGATAGTTGCAACACCATATTTGGCTGGTTGGTGCTCTTATTCATGATCCTGACCTTGGTGATTTGTATTCTTATTTGGGTATTGGCCTTACCCTTGGTTTTGATAGTTGTTTCTGTTCTACTGGTAGTTTGTAGTTTTAGTGAATTGAGTCTGTCCACCTACTCTTCCTCTACCAAATTCGGGAGGTGTTTTAGATGTACCACCACTACCCAATTGATGGGAATTTTTAGCGACATCCTTGTTTCCATAGATGAAATTGGGATGATTCGACCTCTTATAGCTTGTGCAAGAAACATGCTCAATCTCTTCTTCCTCACTGCCTTTGCTATCTTCTAGTTGAGTGCAGATGCAATTATTGACTCCATGTCAGGTCTCACTGCATGTCACACATTTCATAACTTTTTCAACCAACTTCTCACCCTTACCTCTAGAGTATTTCAGTTAATTAACATATGTAGCAATCTTTTGAATTTGGATGATGATAGTTTCTAGAGCTTTTGACACAACATAAGTTCCTTTAGATGTTTTTTCTTTCTTTGTGGAGTCTCTTTCTCTCTTGTCGAAGTCCTTCCCTTCTTGTAGAGCTACCATGTTCTCCATCATCTTCATAGTTTTCTTTAGTTTCTTTCCTAGGAAATCGCTCCCCACAAAAACATTCATCGAAGTCCTCTCAAAAGAAGTGAGACCGTTATAGAAGGTAGTGATAAAGTGGCCCTTGTTGTAGTTGTGATGCGGGAAATCACGCTGGTACTCCTGGAATCTTTCCCACACCTTGTACAAGTTTTCACCAGCCTTTTGCATGAATCCATTGATCTTTTACCTATTTCTTAGAGTTTTCTCTACATGGTAAAACTTGGTAACAAAAGCATCAACTATGGCTCCCCAACCATTAGTCTTCTTGTCGGGTAAAGAGGTACCTCGGCAATGCTTTGTTGCTTAAGGAAAAATTGAAACCCTTACAATATATTACTTCTTGTGGGACCCCTCTCATCTTGATGGTATCAAATATGTTCTTATAAGCATAAAGGTGATGGTAGGGGTTCTCATCCATAGAGTTCCCCCCAAAAGACTTGTTATGTATCATATCTATGACTCTCGGCTTCAGTTTAAAGTTGGGTGTCTTGAATCTTGGAATGACATAGGATTCCTAGATTCATTTGCTCTGCTAGCAGTGAGATCTCAGAGAGACCAGTCATCTTCTTCTTGATCATCATCGTTGTTGCAGTTGTGACAGTCTTTGCGATCACGATGGTTCCTTCTATTTCTTGTAGATCAATGACGAGGTCCTTCCTCAGACTCGTTGTCTTCATTTCATTCTTCACATTCATCCTCTCCATGAGGTTGCTCATGAGGCATTGATATGCGTTCTTTCTCAATACCATCAGAGTCACATTCTTCACATTCTTCATCAGTGTGTGGTGGAGTATGGAGGTTCTCCACCGTGGCATTCCGATCACTCTCAGGATTTCCTCCACCACATGCTCAAACATATCTTTCTCTACGAGGCGACATGTTGGTGTGAAAGGAAGGTAAGTTGATGGTCACAATCTTCCGTTCTCCAAGCTACCTAAACAGTCTGCACATTCGAGTTAGAAAATTAGGCGTGTAAAATGAAGAATTCAAGGTAGTTAGATATAACATATTTAGAAGTTTGTGCAATCAAATATATTACTAAACTTGAGGCACGTGTGCATATTGAGAAGATTCAAGTTCTTAACAATTCTATTTCCTTGTCCCCGGAAGCGACGCCAAAATGTTGACTGACTTAAATCGCAAGTCCAAAACAAAGAAGATCTAGAGTAATCAGACTCTTAAATTTATAACTTGACACTCAGGACCTCACAACTATTATACGGGGTTTAAAGTAGTAGATCGAGGTCAAACTACAAGGATATGTATGATAAGTGCTAAGAACTTTGGATCTTAAACTCAGATACACCAAACGAAAATGTAGAATAGAATGTTGTTCCTGACATAACGATATATCATCAACCAAAACAACAAGTAAAGGAAAAATAAAGGAAACAAAGTGGGAAAGTAAAAGCAAACAAATATGTGAAAATAAAGATATGGATGGGAACTTGGATTGGGTTTCACCTATTAAGGTCACTCACTAACATGTAATACTCACCCCTTTGTATACCCTTAGCAAGATTACACGCTATCAATATAAATGTCTATTTCCTCCTCTTTCGAGCTTAGGATAGATCTAGATTACAAGGTTGTCTCTCTCTCGAGATGGCAAACTAACAATCATAAATTAAACCATATGATCATTAGCTTTAGCATTCCAACATTTTCATTCATTCATGCAACTCCATAACACTTAGATATCAGTAGGACTACTCTTTAGAGGCTGTAATAGTTACAAGATGGTAGCTAATCATGCAAGTGAAACAGTAAGAACAAGCGTATGGAGATAATCTTTGCTAGGAGCATATATTCAAACATGCACAAGTATAAACATGTTGGGAGAGCCTTAGTGTCTACTCCCAACCCAAGTTATGTGCTTAGCCACTCATGTTAAAAAGCAACATTATGAGGATACAAAAGTAAAGATACATGAAGATGGATGAAGAGATGGGGAACAACTTGGAAGAGAAAAGGTAGTGAAAAGATCTAGAGGGGGGGTGAATAGAGATTTTGGTACTTAAAAATTAAGTTAAAAAACTTAAATTAAAAGAAGGAGGAAACAAGGAAGACACATGTGTTTAGAGTGGTTGTCAGTTCACTACCCAATTGTTTCCAATTGGGATTTTGAAAGTGATTTATTTTTTTACCTCTCAAGGATTTACACTAAAATACAATCACCTTCCCTTTCTTCCTTGAAGTAGCCTTCTCCTCCTAGAAGTAGCTTCGAGTGCCTTGAAGTAGCCTTCACCTCGAAGTAGCTTCAACCTCCTTGAAGTATCCTTCTTGAAGTAACTTCAAGAACCTTAGAGGAGCCTTCACCTCCTTGAAGTAGCTCCACTGCCTTGAAGTAGCCTTCTCCTAGAAGTAGCTCCAACCTCCTTTGAAGCAGCCTTCTTTGAAGTAACTCCAAGCACAGCTTGAAGCAACCTTCTTCAACCTTGAAGTAGCTCTAAGAAACCTCCTCCTAAGCCTCCAACCATAGGAGTAGTTAAGGAGAACAAGATACAAGTATAAAAGAAATAGAGAGGAAGAAAGAAAATATCCACCAATTTAGCTCAGTGCTTTGATCCTAATATCAAGCGTTAGACCTCCTAGTGGATGATGATGGAAGTTTAAGCAATTCAGTAGAAGGTTGGAACTAAGGGATGAAGATGGAAAGTGAGATCAAGGTTTTTAGTTATCTAGCAATTGATATCTCAAGTGTAGCAAATGTATTCTAAAGTATGCAAGTTTGTTCTAGTATCCTAAGATCACTTCTATTTGTAGGAATAGGTCCTAAGTGACTAGGGTTCAAAGTAGATGAGTCTAGAGAGTTCTCTAGCCATTTAGAGTCAAATTCCATTAGGTACAATGACTAATTTAGTTGTTAATGATAACATAGTCCAGAACATTTCTCGGTCGACAATATCTTTGACCGAATGATTAGTCGGTTGACTATTTATTTGACTTGTCTGTGACTCGAGTGCACCAGTTCTCTCTAATGGTTAGTTAATGGCTAATTGGCTCATTAATTACCTTGTTAATAGTTGTAATGTTTACTTATTGGTAGATAAATATTTTGGTCGAGTATAGCTCAGTTGATAGATTATTCGACCAAAATCAACTTAGAGCATATGTTAAGTGTATATTCATGCAATGCTCTTATACTTCAACCGGAGAGAGATTCATTCGACAAATTTCTCGACCAAAAAGTTGACCGGCTGGCGAGCTGTCCAGGAGTCTAAAGGACTAGATGAGTCGATCATTTGGAGGAGCCAAATGATCAACTATAGGTTGACCAACTGACCGTTTGGAGGAGCCAGATGATCAACTAGAGGCGACCAACCGATCGACCAAGAGGTGAGTCGACTGGTTCAAAGGTTGAACCAGTCAATCTAGTTTGGCAAGCACAGATCTTCATCAACAATAAGTTTCTGCATATGATGTGGACCTAGGTTGTGGTAATTCCTTGTGGCTCCTAGGAATTACATTAGGCTGGCCATAACCATCACTTTCTTTTATTGTATGTTTTCTTTGTGGGATATAGCATGTACGTGATACATATTATATATGTAGTGATTGGATAAAGTATATATATTTATGTAAACTCCCTCAAATAAAATGTTAAGTCTAAGATGCTTTCCAAAAGTGGCCACATGAAAAGCTTGATCGACTAAGAGTAGGTTACTCTAAAGTGTGGTGTGCCGTCTATCTTGTGGAAGTGTTATGGTAGGTATGTAGATCTGCTAAAGTAGGGTATATATCCTATCGTGTTGGCTTTTGGGTCAGACTTAACTATTGATTTATGGAGAGTCTAAGCATAGAAGCATGTAGATGATTATGGCAAAGAGTTGTGCATATTATCTATCCAAGAGTTACATATGATGCAATTAGCATGATTGCCTATATAAATAATCAAATTTGGGCAATCGCTAAAGTTGAGTCATATTTGATGAAATACAAATCTTGGCCCACTAGGATATTGTATGCTATAATATTTCAAATTGATATGTGAGGGCTATCAATTTGAATAAAATAGTGGGAGTGATAATTAATAAAGACCTAATTGTTACTGTCAAATCAAATCAAATCAAAGATTTTTACAAAATGCAAATTTTCTCTTGTAGAATCAAATGACAAACAAATATGTATTGTGATCGGTCCTTAGGAAGGACAAACTTGACGTGACAAATTTCCACAACTGGTTTTGGACTTTGAGAAGGGTTCTCAATGAAGAGTGCAAGCTCTACGTCCTTGACAAACTAGTGCCAGAAATACATGCTCGTGGCACGCCTAGGGAACAAGTGGATGCTTACTGGAAGCATGCTAATGATGCCTTAGAGATAAAGTACCTTATGCTTAGTTGCATGAACTATGAGTTACATGAGAAGTGTGAGGACATGGGAATTCTCAAGATGATAACACATCTTAAGAAAGTGACCCTTGGCCATAGAAAGCAAGAAAGGGATGATATCATGAAAGAACTTTTTAAGTCTAAGATGACAGAGGGGACCTCAGTAGAAGAACATGTGCTCAATATGATTGGACACATGTATCATCTTGAAGAATTGGGATTCACCTTGAGCTAAGAGTTGGCCATGGATATGACTATAAAGTCAATGCTAGAATCATATAGACACTTTATTGCATGTTATCATGTGAATAATGTGGCTGATCATATCTCAGACTTACTTGCCATGTTGATTCATTCTGAAGCAAAATTGAAGAAGGACAAGCCTGTGATGATGATCAACGAAGCTGAGTTCAAGGATCAAGGAAATACTAAGAAGAGTTTTGAGGCCAAATCCAAATCCAAATTATCAACACTCAAGATAAGGAGAAAGAAAAGTACAAGAGGAACTCATCCTTTGTACTTGAAGGCATTCAGGAAGAAGAAGATGGGGATGGTGATCTCCACTTCAGTTACATACCTTATTGAGATAAACCTATATACTTCTTCATCATGGGTACTAGATACCGGATATGGATCTCACATATGTTCCCATATGCATGATCTGAAAGGAAGTAGGCCTTTGGGAAAAGGCGAGGTGGAACTGCTAGTTGCAAATGGTGCAAGAGTTGCAGACAATGTAGTTAGAACCTATAGTTTATCTCTATCCACATGGCTTATAATAGAGTTAAAGAACTGCTATTATGTACATGCTATAAATATAAACATCATTTTTGTATCTTGTTTGGACAAGGATGCATTTGAATTCCATATTAAAAATGATCGATGTTCTATTTCAAAAGATGAGACCTTTTATGGCACTGCCCCAATGTCTTATGGTCTTTATTTGTTAGATCTAAAGACATATGTTTATAAATTAAATACTAAAAGACTAAAACTCAACAATCAAACAAGACATAACTTTGAATTGTTTTCTATGGCTCATAAATGAGAATCACATATATAGACTCCATAAAGATGGTTATCTAGACTCTATTCAAAAGAGACATGCGAATCTTGTTTGTTGGGCAAGATGGGTAAGACCCCTTTCATTGGTAACAATGAGAGGGCTAGTGATCTATTAAGACTCATACATATTGCTATATGCATACCTTTTAGAACAATAGCTAAAGGTGGGTACCAATACTTCATTACCTTCACTGATGACTTTAGTAGGTATGGCTATGCTTATTTAATGAAACATAAGTCATAAACTCTTGAAAAGTTTAGAGAGTTCACAAATGAAGTACATAACTAGATTGGTAAAAGTATTAAGGCATTTTAGTCTAATCGAGGTGGAGAATACTTGAACCAAGAGTTTGAGGACCTTCTGCTAGCCCATGGTATTGTATCACAATGGACTCCACCCAGAACACCACAACACAATCATGTATCATAAAGAAGGAATCACACATTGCTGGATATGGTGCGATCAATTATGAGTTTGGCTAAGCTTTTGACTACCTTTCTAGGGTTTCTCTAGAAACCACCGCGTTTACACTAAACCAAGTGCCATCTAAATTGGTTCGAAAAACATCATATGAGATATGGACTGAGAAGTGTCCCAAAATATCTTTTATGAGGGTTTGGGGATGTGAAGCTTATGTCAAGAAAATGTTTCTTGAAAACATTGGCCCTAGATATGATAAATGTTACTTTGTTGGATATCCCATGTAACCCATGCGCTATTACTTGTATAATCCATCTAACAATGAAGTGTTTTTTGTCTGATATGTTTTATTCCTAGAAAAGAAATTTATTTTCATAGAAATTAGTGGTATGCAAGTGGAACTCAAAGAGGTTCGAGACCAACAAGAAAACATTAAACCAATAGATGTACAAGAGTAACAGACAGAATCAAAAAGTGTTTTGGAATCTCAAATTCCTCAAGTAACACATAAACCCCGTAGTTCTAAAAGGACATGCCTTGTACCTAAGAGATTTGGATAACTTATGACTCATGAAGTTAGTGAATTAGTCATAAATGATGAGCCAACAACCTATCAAGATTTTATGGAGGGACTAGAGTCTGAGAAATGGCTTGAGGCCATGAGATCTCATATGGAATCCATGTACACCGAAAAGGTATGGACCTTAGTGGATCCACCTGAAGGGGTAAAACCCATAGGGTGCAAGTGGGTATTCAAGAATAAGACTGACATAGATGGTAAAATATAAACCTATAAGGGCAAATTGGTTACAAAGGGTTTCATACAAGTTCAAGGTGTTGACTATGACAAGACCTTTTCTCCAATGGCTATGGTTAAGTCCATCATGATAATGCTTGCTATTGCAACTTATCATGACTATGAGATTTGTCATATGGATGTTAAAACTTCATTCCTTAATGGGAATCTTCTTGAGAATGTGTATATGACACAACTTGAGGGTTTTATAAATCCAAAATTTGCAAATAAAGTCTATAAGAGATAAAGGTCAATCTATGGATTGAAGCAAGTGTCGTAGAGCTGGAATCTTCATTTTGATGAAATAGTCAATGAGTTTGGCTTTATTCAAAATGAAGATGAATCTTGTGTGTACAAGAATGTTAGTGGAAGAATAATGACATTCCTCATTTTGTATGTAGATGACATGCTATTGATGGGGAATGAAATCCCTACTTTAGAAAAGGTAAAGACATGGTTGGGAAATATGTTTTATATGAAAGACTTGGGAGAAGCATCCTACATCTTGGATACAGATCTATAGAGATAGATCCAAAAGGCTTCTTGGACTAAGTCAAAGCACATACATTGACAAAGTGTTGAAACAGTTCAGCATGGAGAACTCAAAGATAGGAAACCTACCCATGCGTCTTGGTGTTCCCATATATAGAGCTCAATGTATCAGTTCTTGTGAAGAAAGGGAACACATGAGATTGATTACATATGCCTCAACAATTGGATCACTCATGTATGCAATGTTGTGCACCCATCTAGACGTCTCGTATGCCTTGATCATGATGAGCATATATTAGTCAGATCCAGGTGATGCTCACTGGATAGTTGTAAAGAACATCCTCAAGTACTTGAGAATGACTAAGGACCAGTTCTTGGTCTATGATGAAGAAAAAGAGTTGGTGGTAAAGGCAATGCAACCTTCCAGACTGACCAAGATGATTACAAATCACAACCATGATTCATGTTTTGTCTAAACATCAGAGTTGTAAGCTGGAAGAGTTCCAAGAAAGCTACAGTTGCCGATTCTATAACAGAGGCAGAGTATATTGCTACATTGAATGCAACAAAGGAGTTTGTATGGACCAAGAAGTTCATTTATGAACTTAGGGTTGTTCCAAGCATCATTGACACAATTGAGCTATATTGTGACAACAATAGAGCTATTACACAAGCTAAGGAACCCAGATCACATCAACACTCAAAGCATATGCAAAGGCAGTTCCATCTCATACCAGAGATCATACAATGAGGAGTTGTAAAGATTTGCAAAGTACCAACTGAGAACAATGTTGTTGACCCCCTGACAAAGGCACTTTTGTAGTGAAAGCATGATGGTCATGTTAGGTCACTCAACATAAGATTCTTAGGTAATTGTCTCTAAGTGCAAGTGGAAGTCTGTTGGTATGTATGCCCAAAGGACCAATCATATGATGATTGTAATGGAATAACTTGTAAATGATTTGATTAATAATGAAGACAACCTTCCAATTTATTATGCTTAATTCATCTATGAGATAATGATGTAACATGGTGAAATTCTAGAGAATAATATTACTCAATGAAATATGCCTTCAAGTATGTGACTTGAATGATGAGATCATACAGATGTTAACAGTACATATTTACATTCTCATTATGTCCCTGACCGGTTGTTATTGTGGAAGGTTGAAAGACAACAACTACACATAAGATCTGAGTGTCAGTTTGTTAATGACAAAATCTCATTAGTCATGATATGGCAATATCAAACCAAGCACACATATACATGCTAGAGAACAGTGTATCGGGCAGACTCACCATGAGACAGACACATGGAAACCACTACCATGGTGTTGGTGGTGATTGTGGTTCTTAGACCTGAAGTCACTACATTCATAACATATCATTCGGTAGGCTTTAACATCATAAAACATAATCTTGAAATAAGGGTTATTATAACAGTGATGATTGGGTGACTGTGACACATGAGGAGTGATTGTAAGTGATGTATATGGGATTTATCCCTCCTATAGGAGTTTGATATCTAAGGCCTCTTGATTAGGAGACTGAAAAAAGCATGGACATGCATATGTGAGCCGATATATGATATTGAGCTTACATATATCTCAGACAGTCTGCTCTGGTTCAAGAAATAAGATTGAACGTTTATGAGGGTGACTACTATGTACCTTGAGTTTAATCTAGATATTAGAGACAAAGGAACTATACAAACACTAAAACACCATACACATATGGTAGGTTGTAGTTGTTCTCCAACTTTCCATTCACTTGGGTAGCAATGATGTGTGACTAGGCACCACTCTTTGCTTGAGATGTCATTAGTTAGTTATGGACATTCACTGCCAATGTGACATTGTCCTATAGGGTCCCACACATAGGTTTTGAACTATAAGGGGAGTTTAATCTTGAATAATGATTGAATTGATTACTAAAGTTTTTAGGCATGCAATTCACACAACAAATCAAATGACTGAACTTTCAACTGATCACCTTAAGTGTTGAGATAGTCATTTGGAGTGTCAGATTGATTTTAATGTGTATTGGTTGAAATTCTACTTGAACTGACATGCAAAATGATCATTTCTCTTAGGTAAGATGATCACTTCACCTGCTATGAGATGACCATCTCATCTACACCAAACGGCTAGTTTTGTGGTGCAATTAGATTGCATCAAGGATTGGTGACGATGTCGTGTTGTGCATTAATTGAAATAGAATTGCCAAAATACATATGTGATTGGGAAACTGCAAAACAATTAGATCTCTTACACAAGACGACCATCTCACATGTGAGTTGATCGGCTCAGTTATCAATCGACCGGTTCGATACTTGCATGTTGTGAGATTTCCATAGTTGTTGTGAAAATCTTTCTATCCTTTCTACTCCGACACAGACTGGGAACCCTAACCCCGACCTCTACTATAAATAGAGGGATATTAGGGGCTTCCTAAGACACACAATTGATAATCAATTGTTCTGACAATTATTGTCCTCTATGATTGTGGTAATTGACAGATCCCAAGCAAGTCCTACCTGACTAAGGAGGGACAACATTGGAGAGAACAACTAGATTCATTGTGAGAGAGCAAGTTGGTGACTGGTACGCCAACGGGACAAACAACTCCTTCTTGTCCATTCTAGTTAGATGCCATGAGTTCTAGGTGGTCCATGTGGACTTCTCTAGAGGCAGGAGGCTATTGTTTGCTGCTAGGAGGATGACATCAACCTATGGTCCATGGTGCAGACTGGGAAGCACAGTAGATAGACGAGTCCTAGTGCTGTAGTCCGTGGTACGCACCAAGAGGTGTAGTGGACAAATGAGTCTTAGTGCAACTAGATGACAATTTTACATCTACGACAATGAGGAGATGTCAATGGACTTGCTCCAGGACCAGGTATATCCTTGAAACCAACCTTCCCATCTTATAGTTATTGACGTGATTTGCTAGATTAATGGGAATATGGTAGTAAATTTTTTGTTTCCGCTACCTAATATGTCACCATATTTCCCTACAATACCCATGTTTTCTCTTAATCGACAAGACTTAACCAATAGTGACGTTTATGCTTTATAATTGGCATCGTAGGTCCTAGGGTGTCCATTTTCTTTTATAACTAACATTAAGAAAAGTGACATTTGAGGTAAAAAATGTACTAGTGTCAATATGTCTTGCTTCTTCCACAAAATCTTCAAAGTTTTCTTTATCCCTTCAGCTAATTGTTGTTATGTTATGTCTAATGTATGGTAATAAACTCACTTGAAACCTCCTAAAATCCTCTATATCATCTGTTTTAAGCTGTATACATAAGTTATTAACCTCACAAAATATGTCTCATACTCACTTGCTATCATACCACCATGTCTTATACTCTCCAACTGTCTGATTTTATCCCTCACAAAAGTAGGATGGAAGTACTTTAGGAACTCATTCACAAATACCTTTCATATCATCATTGTATTCCTCCTCTTATCTTCTACTTCACACCACCATAACTCACCATCTCTCTTAAGTAGATAGATAAAATGGTTGATATGCTTGTCCTCTAATAACTCCATTTGGTGGAAAACATTTTCTAGCTGTCAGAACCACACATCTAATTGGGTTTGTTATTCCCAAAAATTTAGTCCCACTGGGCATCTTCACTAGCTTATCAAACTACAAGATGAAGCCCTCCTGTCCATCTTATATTTTTTCTTTGTCTCCAAAACGATACAATACATTCTAGATACCTCATATCTATCACCTCTACCTTGAAACATTGTCTAAGGGTCAGGACCATAATGGCTCTCAACATGTTCTTCACTGTGACCACCTCTTCTTCTTGCAATCTGCATATACATGACAAAACATATATGCTAGAAAATTGAAGTTTAAAAAGGAAAATATCCTAACTTATTTGTCTATTACCACATTTGTCCCAAACCTAAGCTCAACCTAAGATTGACCTAAGATCGAATTGAGCTCTGATACTAAGAGTTTACGTAACACAAACCCATTAGCCGTGGTTTAAGTCCTACCTAAGAGATATTAGACTAACCATCCACTTTTAAGCACTTACTGAAAAGTAGCCTTAAATTCTTCTTTCTTAAATTACATGGAACTAAAGGAATATAATGTTAACTTAATATATAACTTTTGATTTAGGCATAAGCATCATATGTTGACAACTGAGTTAAACTTTTACATCATGTTCAACTGAAATAAACTAGTTATTGCTTTAATTTACAACAATTATATCATATTACAAAATTGCTCTGAATACCCACTTTTATATGCCCAATATCTGAGGAAGGATAAGAGACCATCTAACTAACTTACTAACTACTCCTCTCAAGAATTCTACTAATATACTCCCGATGATAACTATCCTCCGAATCCTACTGTTGAGATGGACCAGTTCCTAAAAATGTTTTAGTAGAGTGTGTGAGCTATTGGCTCAGTGCGTGGAGAGTCAATAAGAAACCATGATAAATCAGATGTAAATTGTTAATAGAATTACATACATAAGAATACAAGCATGGTAGTTTAAAACTATAAATCTAGGTTTTCTCATGTAACACATGAACTCATTAAGAGAACACATCTAAAGTTGAAGGATTATGAATCCAACAACAAAGATGGGTTGGTCATATGTGATGAGCCAAATAATCAACTAGAAGTTGTTGAGAATCATAATCTGAGAAAGGCTCAAAGCTATTAGGAAGTCCATGTACACTAACATGGTATGACCTTGCAAGTACCACCTGAAGGGGTAAAACCCACAAAGTGATTTTGGGTTTTCATTGGAAGACCAACATGCATGGATAACCTAAGATGACAAATTGGTTGCAAAGGATTTCAAATCAGTTTAAAGTGTTTGAACATAAATTAAGTTCCTTCACCAATTGTCATGCTTGATGTTGTGACTAAAATAGGCTATGCCATTTTGCATATGAAGATTAAAATTGGATTCCTTAAAAGGAATATATGAGAGGATGTGTACGTGACAAAACCTATACATTTTTTGACTTCAAAATTCAAATAAGGTCTTTAATATACAAAGTTCAATCTAGAATTGAAGAAAGCATCTCAGAGATGGTATCTTTTGATTTGATAATATAGTCAAAGAGTTTGACTTGAATCAAGATAAAGATGAAATCTGTGATTGTAAAAGATTTAGTGGGAGCATATATCAATATTCCACATATGATGGGGAATAAAATCTCGATACTATAGGCATTGCAAACTAGTAATAAAGGCTTGAAGTGAAACACTCTATATGATAGAGATCAAGATTTATGGAGATAGGTTCTTGAAAGCTTCACAACGGAAGATAAAAGCACATAACATAGCAAAATGTTGAAAGAGTTCAACATGCATTATTCAATGAGAGAGAATCTAGATTTGTCTCTCATGAACCATATATTCCAATTATAATGAGGAATGGAAATGACATGAATGCTATGGATGTACTTTTCCCATATAATCTTGTATGTACTAGACATGACAAGATGATATTAAATTTTGATAAGGATTATTGGAATGTCATCAAAATATCCATCAATACTTGTGAAGTACTTAAGGACTAGTTGCTAGTAATAGAAAAAAAGAAGAGTTGGGTGTAAGGGTTACACCGATGCAAGCTTCCATAATGACAAAAGTGACCACAATAAAATGTGTTTGATTTAAAGAAGAAGTGTTGTTAGTTGGAAGGGTTCCGAACTACGGGCCATTAATTCTATTCTATAGTAGAAGCCAAATATACTTGTGTTATGAACACAAAGTGATATTATATGGATCTAGAAGTTCATATGATGAACTTAAGGATGTTCCAACCATTGATGACTGATGTAGCCCTATTTTGGGGCTCCATCTTGTGTCATATTGTGCTTCAATAACATCTACAACTATTAGATTACATGTTATTTTCCTCAATGTGCATTTTACTATCAAATGCACTTAAGAATGGTTTTTACATGTTTTATAGGTGCTTTGGCCACTACTTGATGGAATGGAGAGAATATGGTTGAATCTAGGGTTTCCCTAGGCTTGGAGGAGCTCAAAACGAGGCCAAAACAACTCCCAACCTACCCCAAGTGGTCAAAGAATGTATTAAAGCAATAACATCATGGATGGCCAAGTTCAAGACCTAAATGTAGGGGAAGGATACCATAATGGCTGTGCTACCATGGAATGCCATTCTAGGACATGCCCTAAGTAGAAAAACCTTCAAAAATTCACCCAGTTGGCCTAAAAGGCCATTCTAGCCAAAAAATCCATGCTAGCAATTCCCGACACGGTCGTGCTGGTCAGAACGACCGTTCTACCAGCCCCAAAAACCCAAAATTCCCATGTTTATTCCATTTTCCTACCACATCCATTCCCATCCACCACGACTGTACTACTAACTGCCCACCATGGCTGTGCTTCCCAGCACAGCCATGCTACTCACAATTTACCTACTTTTCTGCATTGTTCTACCCATTTTACCCTCACTTAACCTAATGCTTCCCCACCACCTATATTATATTTGGGTGGTGGCTCTAGCATGAGATTATCCACCTCTAGTTCACTCCTACCACTCCATTTTCACCCTTAGCCATCCCACTCCATTTCCACCTCCATTCCACTTCATTTCACCATTTCCACCACCAAAACCCTAGTTTCCTCATGTTTTGACCCTATTCCACCATCTTCTCATGCCCCTACACCTTGGAAGAAGGAGGAGGACGTCTTGTAGTAGTTGAAGAGGAGGATTACTCATCTACACTGAGATCCATGGCTTCTTATACCTCTTTCTCTTTTCTTTTTGTATTTTTCATTTCCATGAGTAGCTAAGACCCTTGGGTGGGAAGCTTAGGGTGAAAAATGATACTTTGATACCATGTTGGGGGAAAATGACATGTAAACACTATAATTTCGTTTGCTAATGATTTTGTTCTATTTTTATCTCACTCTTCATGAATTGCTTGTTGGTTTCTTCTTGAAATCACCTAGGATTTAGGTCTTTAATTGCTCTTGTTAGCTTAGATAGCTCTTTACTTGCTTAGTTAGATCCTTGCCTTGTTCTTGTTTTGTTCTTGATAATTTAGGTCTTTAATTGCTCTTGTGCTCTATTTTCTGGCTTAGTGTAGTGTAGACTTCTTCTTTCCTGTCTTAGCATAACTTGCTATTTTCCTTGATTTCATTGTCCTTTCTTGCTCATTAGAATTAACCGTCTACGGTTAACTTAGGCTTTGATTCTTGCATGTCTTCCTTTACTTGCTTGTTCAATCATTAGTGTAATAAACAAATCAATTATTAAACCCTCATACCCTAGAATACGTAGTAGGAACCTATCCCAAAAACTAATTCAACTCTAGTGCCCCCTTTTCTCAGTGTGGATCGACCCTATACTTACCGCATGCCTATGCTACGACACGACCCCGTACGCTTGCAAGTGTAGTGTTTTAGTTTATGTGAGTGTGTTAAGTTTAGGTCCTTATAAATTTTGAAAGTTATCCCACCATGTGTTGTTTGCTCATGGAGTTGCATCTACTCAAATTCCAACTGAGTAGTGTGTAACACCATTAGCAGAGATACACCAAGCTTTCTGGCATTGTTGCTATGAAGAAATGTGCTCGACCTAGCTGGTTAGTTTTGATTTGACCTTTCCTACTACCCTCATCCTTGCTATTATTTATTATTTATTCTTTATATTCTTTGTGCATATTGGTTTGCTAACTTGTTTTCTTTTGTTTCGTTGTACCTTGTGCATGTGACAAGCCACTTGGGGAAGACAAGATGGAAGGCCAAAATGCACCTCGCAAGCCACTTCAAGAGTACTTCATGCCTAGCAACTACAAATCACCAATTGCTATTAGAGTTGATCAAATTCCAGGGGAGCAATTCTCTATCCCTCCAGGTCTTCTTAGGCTCCTGCCCATCTTCTATAGCTCAGAGAGTGAGAACCCCTACAAGCACTTCGACTCATTCCTTGAAGTATGCTCCACCTTCAGGATGCCAACAACTAGTGATGACATAATTTGATTGACCTTGTTCTCTTTCTCCCTCAAAGACAAAGCCATGGACTGGTTTGATTCAAGAAAGGACATCATGAGCTGGGAAGAGATGAAGAATGCCTTGTAGAGGATATTCTATTCTATTGCAAGGTTGACACAAATGCGATGTTCCATAGTAAGTTTCAATCAAGTTGGCAACAAACAGTTCCACAATGCTTGAGAGAGATTTAAAAATATGTTGAGAGAGTACCCGCACCATGAGATCCCTTTATGGCATCTAGTTTAGTCCTTTTGCTCTGGTCTATCTTAAATGGGTCAAGCTACATTAGATTCTTCTTATAGAGGAGTTTTTATGGCTAGGCTCCCTGAGGAGACATGGCCATTGTTTGAGTAGTTGTCAGAAAGTTCAAGGATTCAAGCTTCCAACATGATGAATGATGATGACCGCCCCTTTGGTGTGACATCTTTAGCTCATAGTGATGCCATCCCAAAAGTGATGACGATTCTTGGTGACATGGTTAATTTCATGAAGAACCAAGTGAGAAGTGTCCCTTATCACTTGGTTAATTCTATTGAGTTCTTTGGTAAAGAAATGAAGGCACCTCACTCCTATAGCTACTCATAACAACCAAGTCTAAGATATAGCTTAAGGTTTGAGGAAGAAGTTCTCTCTAGATTAAAGAGTTTTGATGATGTCCAAAAGCATATTACAAGGCTTGAGGAGAGAATAGAGAAACTATCTTCCATGCTCTCCAAGGAGAAAATATGTCTTCAAAACCCATCTTAAGCTTCAATGAAGCAAGTGGACCAATGTCCTTCTCACAAGTTTTCTATAGTCCACCTCCCATGCAAGTGCAGCCATATACCACTTCCAAGGCAATCCCAAGCCTTACACTCCTCCACCAGCTCCCCATCACAATTTTCCCACCACTTCACCTTCCAACCCTAATTATCTCCTCCACCTCAATTTCAATACCAAATACCACCTCCACCTCCTCTCCAGTCACAACATTCTCCCTCTCCCCACCATGAGCAAGGAAGTGTTGTGACAATTCTAAGGAGTGGGAAAATGCTTGAACAACCAACAAATCAAAGAAAGGTTGACAAAGAAAAGCAAAGGCAGTCAAGTGGTGATTGAGATTGTTGAAAATGATCCCATGATACCCCATGTTGAGCATGTGATCCCAAGTGTTCCACCTCATGGCATGACACAAGAAGAGCATATTGAGTCAAGTGGGCCAAGGGCTAGTGAGCCACCATTCCCTGAAGCACTAGATGAGCCCCCAGATGTGAAAAGAAGGTAAAAACACAATGTTGTCATTCTTGAAGTTTTTCACCAAGTGAAGGTTAACATACCTCTCTTAGATGCAATCAAGAAGATGCCATCATATGCCAGGTTCCTCAAGGATTTATGCAAAATCAAGAAGTAGTCGACATGGAGGTTTCCAAAGAAAATCAAGTTGAATGAGCAAGTGAGTTCAATTATTCAACACTCACTCCCAGTGAAGAGGAAAGACTTAGGAGCCCCACTCATACCTAGATACATTGGGGACATCACATAGTCCAATCCCTACTTGATTTGGGATCTACTATGAATTTGATGCCATATAGTGTCTATGCTGAGTTGGGCTTAGGCAAGTCGAAACTTGCACTCTCCAATTGACGGATAGATCCATAAAAATGCCTAGAGGAAGAGTGGATAATGTTTTGGTGATGACCGGTAAGGAAAAAGGCACAATGTTCCCAGATGATTTCATTATTCTTGATACAGATCTATATGATAGGAAAATTCCCATCATCTTGGGGAGGTCGTTCCTATCTATAGCTGATGCCGAGATACATGTGCGCAGTGGCACAATATAGTCTCCTTCATGGACATGAAGAGAAAGATCAACATATACAAGTCCTCAACCCGGTGAGTTCGAGATGAGGATATTGGACATGGTCACTTCAAGAGACTGATTAGTCGTTTGAGAGGAGGAGATCTAGATGAAAGATTTGATGACAACTTTGGTGATCAAAGGGATGAGGAGCATAGGTTGAGTTCAAATGAGAAATGCATTTATTGAAAGAATGGACACATGAGAATTCCAAATGGTTGAGAAATTGAAGGATATCCAAGAATCCCAGCTGAAGGTATGAAACTCAACTCTTGTGGGAGGGAACCTACATAGGTTTGGTAGTTTTTCACCCAACCTCTCAATTTTGATACTTTTGGTTATTTTTACAATTGTTCCAAGAAACCCCTCACACACACACACACACTTTATACTTGATGGTTTCTGT
Organism: Alisma plantago-aquatica; assembly: GCA_963693085.1. Classification (NCBI taxonomy): domain Eukaryota; kingdom Viridiplantae; phylum Streptophyta; class Magnoliopsida; order Alismatales; family Alismataceae; genus Alisma; species Alisma plantago-aquatica. The sequence continues at coordinate 113,320,799 of OY856410.1, read as the reverse complement.
TGTTGATGAATCATGTTATGACATGTAGATTGGGAGGAGGATGATGCATGGATGATATTTCCAAGGTGAAGATTGAAATTGAAGTGAAAATTGCAAATCATTAGAAAATCTATAGGAAGGAGATCAGCACAGTCGTGCCACACAACGTGGTCATGGTGGAGGCAATACAACACTACCATGGTGGATATACCCTACTCACTAGACACCTTGATATATCTCTCCCCTCTTGGCATTTGTCTATCACGACCCCATGCCCTCTACCCGATCATCTTAGATTTCTATTTCATGTTGAGGACAACATGGTTTGAAAGTTTAGGGTGGTAGGGCGGTAATCATTTTTCTCTACCCCACTTTTCTCTATGTTACTTATCCTAAATTTTTTTATCAAGATGATCAAACAGTATAACCATCTCTCATACTTGTTTATCCATACTTTGTGTGCTTTCTTTACATACTTACATGCCATGTAGTTTACTTTCTCGCATTTTTGTGTTGGTTTTCAAAAATTTTGCTCTTTTTGTTATGCATTGCATATCATGTAGTTTTTTGTAATTTTTGGCATGCTTTAGCTATAATTTGCTTGTCTCCTACTTTATTTTTCCATAATGAAGGCTTAGATGTGATTGAAGGCAACTTGGCAGTGTTTTGGGAAATTTTGCCCAAATTTAGAATTTCTTGCCTTCAAGTGTATTTGGACCCAATCTCTACTTGTTGAATCGAAAATGATGATCTTAGACAAATGCAAGTGAATTATCATGGTTTATTGATAGGTGGCCTCAATCTTTACTTTTTACATGTGAACCACCTCACTCATGCTTGTGATTAGGTAGAATTGTGATTGAAATAAGTCTCAAATGCTTAGAGTCTTGTAGAATCTCATGATAGAAATGTGGTTTTAATATTGCTCATTCATGTGGTGCATCATTGCTTGATGAAATTGTTAGAGTAACTTTCATGCAGGAGATCTCATGTTGATGTCCACACTACTAACCCTTATTTGAATTACTCTTCTTCTACCATCTTCTTATGTCTCAGCCTCATGAAAGGATGCCAAAGTGCATATATTTAGTTGTGGCCACCTCCAAAAGTTTGGAGTGGCCACATCTATATCTCCCCTCTTCACTCTCATCACCATACACCCTATCCACACCAATGTCAAAGAAAAAGAAAAATAAAAAAATGCAAAAAGAAAATAAAAGATGCTCCTTTTTAAGAGCATTTAAATAAAAAAATGAGGGTATAAAAACATTCCAAATTCTTACCGCAACCCTTTCTTCATTTTGCATGACCATGGAGATAGAAAATATCAAACCTAGATAATTTTGCTCTTTTTCGCAGCCATGTGGGTTACTTAGTGTGTATGGACATATGAGATTGAATGGATGAATGTAAAATAGAAAAATTAGCCATTTTTGACCATTGCTACCATGAAACGGTTTACCCGGAGGGATATGACAACCATATGGATTGATTGTGTTTTCTATGCTCTATATTTGAAGTTTGCAGGCTCAGTTCTCTAATCATGATTGGTTTGTGAAAGAGGAGATAAGAGAGGCGGAATGCATCTACCTAGTCATCTTTGAGCCCATTTAGTCAATATTCATCTATTGCAATGCATTTGTGATTTCTTGGTTGTGGAAAAATTGTAGAGAGATTGAGTTGGAGCATACTTGAGGACAATTATGTTTTAAATTTGGAATGGTGACATAGCCCTATTTTAGGGCTCCATATTGTTGCATATTGCACTTCAATCACATCTACAACTATTAGATTACATGTTATTTCCCTCAATATGTATTTTACTATCAAATGTACTTAAGAATGGTTTTTGCATGTTTTATAGGTACTTTGGATACTACTTGATGGAATGGAGAGAAGATGGTTAAATATAGGGTTTCCCTAGACTTGGAGGAGCCCAAAACGAGGCCAAAACCACTCCCAACCTATCCCAAGTGGTTAAAGAATGTTTTAAAGAAATAACCTTCATGGATGGACAAGTTCAAGACCTAAATGCAGGGGAAGGACCCTAGAACAATGGTGCTACCATGGAATGGCCATTATGGGACATGCCCCAAGTAGTAGAACCTTAAAAAATTCACCCCAGTTGGCCAGAACGACCATTCTAGCCAAAATGACTGTTCTAGCAATTCCCAACACGACCGTACTGGTCAGAACAGTTGTGCTACTGGCCCCAAAAACCCAAAATTCCACTATCCATTCCATTTTTCTACCACGATGGTTCCCATCTACCATGTCCGTGTTACCTACTGCCCACCACTTCCGTGCTACTCATAATTTTACCTGATTTTCTACACTATTCTACCCATTTTACCCTCACTTAACCTAATGCTTCCCCACCACCTATATATACTTGGGTGGTGGATCTAGCATGAGTTTATCCACCCCTAGCTCACTCCTACCACTCCATTTTCTCCCCTTAGCCATTCAACTCCATTTTCACCTCCATTCCACTCCATTTCACCATTTCCACCACAAAAACCCAAGTTTCCTAGTGTTTTGACCCTATTCCACCATCTTACCATGCCCCTACACCTTGTAGGAAGGAGGAGGATGTCTTATAATAGCTGAAGATGAGGATTACTTCTTCTACATCGAGCTCTATGGATTCTTCTACCTCTTTTCTTTTCTTTTTGTATTTTCAATTTCCATGAGTAGCTAGGCCCCTTGGGTGTACTGTTTGGGGTGAATAATGTTACTTTGATACCATTTTGGGGGGAAATGATATGTAAATATTGTAATTTCGTTTGCTAATGATTATTTTCTATTTCTATCTCACTCTTCATGAATTGCTTGTTGGTTTGTGCTTGAAATCACCTAATAATTTAGGGAAATTGCTTATATGTGTGAATTTTGAGATTTGCTCCTAGGTCCAATTCATGGATCCCTAGCTAGATACCCATCCTCCTACATGCTACCAAATTCTCCTAACCCTAGTTGAGAGATCTAAGTAGATAGTTTAGATGAATTTTGTGTGCTTAGTATGGAGCTTTCTCAAGGATAGAATGTGGGTCATGGGAGGCCTAAAACCTCACTTCCACTCTCATTAGTAACCTCAACCCCTAATCATCCTAAGAAAATCTAAACTAGAAACCTAGGCTTGTTTAGACTATAATTGAATTGTATTTAAACTCTAACCTAATTGAGCCTCGTAAGAGTAGTAGGAGGTGTTAGAGACTAGTTCCCCTATACACAACCTAGCATATCCATGGCTAGTTAGTAGTCTAGGACAATTCATTAGAATCCAACTTGTTCTTTGGTTTGATAATCTAAATGAAATCATAGTGTTCATATGTCACCCCAACCTTTTTGATAAGTGCATTTCCCAAAATAGTCCACATCTCCCTTTATTTCTATAAAACCCTAATTGCCTTCTTGCTTAGCTAGTGTTAGCTTAGTTATCTCTTTACTTGCTTAGTTAGTTCCTTGCCTTGTTCTTGTTTTGTTCTTGCTAGTTTAGGTATTTATTTGCCTTGTAGCTTAGTGTAGTGTAGACTTCTTCTTGCCTGCCTTAGCAAGACTTGCTATTTTCCTTGCTTGCCTTGTCCTTTCTTTCTCATTAGAATTAACTATCTAGGGTTAACTTAGGCTTTGATTCTTCTCTATCTTCCTTTACTTGCTTTCTTGTTCATTCATTAGTGTAATCAACAAATCAATCTTTAAACCCTCAAACCCTAGACTCCGCAGTAGGAACCTTGCCCAAAAACCAACCTTGCCTTAGTTCCCCCTTTTCTACTTATGGATCGACCCTATACTTTTCGTCTGCCTATACTACATTGTGACCCTGTGCGCATGCAGGTTTAGTGTTTTAGTTTATGTGAGCGTGTTAAGTTTAGATCCTTATAAATTTTGAAAGTTATCTAGCCGTGTGTTGTTTGCTTGCAGAGTTGCATCTACTCGATTACCAATTGAGTAGTGTGTAACACCATTAACAGGGACACACCAATGACCTAGTAGAGATAATGTGACAACAATGGAGCTAATTGTTAGGCAATGAATATCAGATACCATATTATGACAGTTCCATCTCAGGCAAGAAATCCGACAGTGAGGAGACAAAATAACATGCAATAAGAACCCTTTCACACCTCCCTCTCTCTTGAATGCTTATTAGTTCTTGGAAAATCTCCCATTGAGATCAGGAGACAACTCCAAAAACGGAAGTCCTTGGTTTGTTCACCTTTGAAAAGTCATAAAAACTGTCCCCAATTCACATTTTCCTATCCGGCTACCCCTAGACTCCAGAAGCTATATAAGGGAAAGTGAATCCAATGTAAGTGCACCATCTTGTTTGTGAGACTCTGTGGAATCTAATCCTTACTTCCTCTGCCTCCATTTTCATCACAAATGCTACTCTCCTCTCATTTACCCTCCCTGTGTGCTCCATAGGTTGGGTCATCATCCTCCCTACCAGGTTCACCTCCAACCAATCAAAGTCTACCAGTACATTTGGGGTAGCCTAGAGGGAGTTTATGCACCATCGCCTGGTACCCCAACAACTTGGATCTCGAAGTTAACCACAAAGTAGACCTCACCCTGGTGCTGCATCGTGAGCAGGGGATGTCGCATGAGGTTGAATAAGGGTGAGTAATTTTACATGCCTACCCCTGAGATGCATGAGGTTCAAGCCAAAGACAGGAGGCCAAAGAGGGTATTCTACCTCAGTTAAGCATCCTATTCATGTGGAGCAAGCAACTACATGGTTGAATCCCATTTGCGGAGACCTGATCTACATGGAAAAGGAAAAAATAGGGATCAAAATGATAACATGGCTCTCTGCTATTAGTCCAAAGGTAAATAATTTAGAATAATCATAACTAATTATAGGTAACTTGTTTAAGACAAATTATATATAAAAATTAATCAAGAGAATGCAAGTATTTCAATAAAAATATAATCAAGAACTTGATCTACCTCCAGTTCAAAAAGTACTTAAATAATCCATCTTTAATACAGATAATGAATCAAAACCATAATTTCCAAGTCTTCATGATTCTAATGTGTCCAATTAATGATAATAATAATATATTGATATTTTATGGATAAAAAGAGTAACTTGGAACTTATGCGAACTTAATTTGATTAATTAGGGTTTCCTTGTGACCAAAAGTGGCATTAATAACAAGATTAGGATTTGTCAACCCAAGGGACATGAAAATTGGCAATTAAGGTTTAGAAAGACAAATATCTAATGAAACCCTAAGTTGATCCAAAACCCCTACTTGGAATACAAGTTAGTCTTTAATGTTAGATTTTGAATAGAATAATTATACATGGGTGTTATGCTTTAACTTTCAAGATAATTGCTTGATTGCTTGTTTGGTTATTCCTACTTTCTCTTGCTTGGACATCAAGTAATTTCTGAAATAGGTATGTGGCTATGAATAAGAATAACCACTTTAGTTTCATGTGGCTTTCACAGAGGTTTTTGCATGGTTTGCAATTAAATGCTTGCTTGACTATTTATTTCCTGTAAACCATAAAGTCACTATGACTATAACATAATATGGAGACGACTAGCTCAGACCCTAAGCCTCCTCTAGAGCTCTGAGATATATGAAAAGGTCACCCGCCTACATAGGGGGAAACATAAAAGGTCACCCGCGTGTATAGTGGGAGACATCATAGGTCACCTACCTACATAGGGGGAGACATCAAAGGTCATCTGCCTGAATAGGGGAAGACCACGTCCACTATAGGGACAATACCCCAGAGGGTTCGATAGAGGTTGGATAGATCAGGATTGAGTAGTCATTATAAAATGTTAACTATGATTTGTAAACAATAATTTTGATGGATTATGTTGTAAAAAATAGATGTGAACATATTTATTCCCCCACATACAAGTATAACTTGTTATATTGACTGCATGTTTTGATTGTCAGTAGTTTAGGATAATCTGCTATTATTCTGCAAATATGATGAAACAAGGACATACATGAAGAAGGCACAAAAAGTAAAGAACCATAGTAATTTCTTAAGGATATAGTTAGATGGTATACTTCGTATTGTCAACTTTAGAAATTCATGTTTTATAAACCATGATGAAAAGGCTTCTATTTTTATCTTGTATAAAACTATTTCCCATTTAGTGAAAATTTTTAATTATTTCTGATTGTTTGATAAACCATCAATCTTATATTTTGGCAATGACTCTCATCTTTTTGGACTTCCTTAATTGGGGGTTGCTAGAAATTGAGGTCATCACACTAAGGGCTTCAGTTTCATATTTCTAGGCTTCTCAATACTATAGTTGGTTGACCTGTTGATTGACGCATGCACCCAAACAACTTCACTCCAGACTTCTAGTTAGCCATCTCACGATGTTGATCCATTGACTTAGTTCATCCCAAGAAGGCGCAACCCTCTAGTTAACTATTCCACCCATGTCTCAAACTGGTCAACTTGGCATCTGAATGGGCCGACTCAAACTCTCAGTTAGCTGAGTCAAACCCTTAGTGCACAAGAATTGCTCCACAATTGTTTCACCACCCATTTTTAGGGTTTTAACTTGCTTCCCTGGGTTCGGGTACCCACGATCCCCAGTCGGGTGAACCAAAATCCCAGTTGATTGACTGGAGGTCTTTGGAAAAACATTTATAGAAGCCACCAGTCAGATTTAGCATTGTTATTAGGGTTTCCATGCCTCCTTCTCCGTATAAAAGGAGGGATGACTCCACAAAGAGGGGATTATATATTTTTTAACTTATCAATTAACTTTAAGATCTTGTTTTACTTTATTTCATCCACAATTCCTATAACTTTTACTCATTTTTTCATATTGGAATTTTAGATTTAAATCTATTATTCTTGTTCTTCTTTCCTTTTGAAGCAAGGATTGAAGAGGGGTTCCATTTCATTGTTGCTAGATCAGAGTCCTTTTGGATTCTTTATTTATTACTAGTCTATGTATTCCCTTATTCCTTCTTTTACTCTTGTTTATCTTTCTATAATGTGTGAGTAGTTCCATATATCGACGCATGGGGAGCAACCCCATAGCTTGTAGATGATTAAATTGACTTAACTTCGGGATATATCATGTTAGATGGCGTGTTGATGTGTTTATTATACGGTTTGATGACTTTATCCATCGCCTTTCTTCCTATTGACCTTTGGGTGAAGAGGTATCAGACCCCAAGGGTGAAACAACATAATTAACACATCAAGCTCTAGAAGATACCTTGAAAGGAGCTTGTTTGGGATGATTGAGCAAGGATTCATAAACACCATGATCAATTGGTTTATGGGAAGATTTATCTTTTTTGACATGTTTTAGGAAATGCTTTGCATGCCCGCATCTAATCAGTTTTGTATTCATGAGTTTTTACCGATCTAAGTTTCTACCTAGGCTATGTGTGTGAAACTCATAACCCAAATATTCACCATTATCGACTTGATCTCTTCCTAGAAATAATCGACAAAAAAGGCTTTGCAAATACTCATTTTGGCCCCATTAGAGGGCACATGAGCTCTCAAAACACTACTAGAAAGGTGCTTCAGTTTGGGTTCTTTTGGATCGAATTATTTAAAGATTATTTTGAGTTCATATTATCTTGTGATCAATGCAATAAAATTGGAAAAATTTCTAAGAGAGATCAAATGTCAATGACTTCCTAACAAGAAATAGAGATATTCGATGTATGGGGCCTCTCCTTCTTCTTTTAGGTATTCCTATATCCTAGTGGGTATTGACTATGTTTAGAAATGTGTAAAGGCCATCCCCCACCAAATCTATTGATTTCAAATTTGTTATTAAACTTTTCAAAGATTCCATCTTCCCTAGGTTTGGGAAGCCTCACACCATGATTTTTGATGGAGAATCACATTTCTTAGAGAAAAATTTTGAGTCCTTACTTAAGAAATATGGTTTCCACCAATAGGTTGCCTCCCCCTACCATCCTTACTCTAGTGGCTAGATTAAGGTCTCCAAGCATCAAATAAAATCCATTTTGGATAAAATATTCAACCATACTAGGAAAGATTGGGTGTTGTAAATCGATGACGCCTTATGGGCATATAGAATAACTTATAAGACACCCTTAGGCATCACACCCTTTAGGTTGATATAAGGGATATCCTATCATATTCCCATTGAATGCAAACATGAGGCTATCTAGTACATAAAAACTCTTAACTTTGACCTATATGGAATAAGAGAAAATCACAATTTTCAACTACATGAGTTAGAGGAACTTAGAATGACCACCCACGAGAATGCTATGATTTATAAAGACAAAATCAAATTGTGGCAAGATGTCCATATTTGGTGGAAGGATATTCAAGAGCGTGACCAAGTCTAATTTTATAATTCTAAGTTGAGGATTTTTCCTAGAAAACTCAAATCCAGATGGCATGGACCTTATCTTGTAAAGCGTGCCTATCCACATGGCACCTTTCTTTTTTGGGACAAAATGAAAGGTGAACATTTAGTAAATGAGCATAGGCTTAAGTAATACATAACTACTGAGGATTATGTAGCAAAGTGAGCACAATGTTTCCTTATTCCTAAAGATTTAGAGTTAAGAACCTCCACCCCACCCGACCCAGAATTAGAATCAACATCTTGATCACATGCTTTGGGCCATTGACGTAAATTCGGGTGCTTGTTGGGAGGCAACCCAATACCTCTGTTACTCTTGTTTCATTATTGTTCTTATTTTCTTTTCTTTCTTTCAAAATTCCATTTTACTATCTCACTTATTACAAATCTCCCTTAGCTCTTTAGTTTCAATTTAGAAAAGTTTGAGTTGATCGATTGGTCCCCCAACAAGACGATTGAACTTGTCATTTGGTTCAAAATTCGAATCACTTTAGCTGCCCCCATTATGTGTGAGTCCAATGACTCACAACATGAGTCAATTGACTCATGGCATGTGAAAGTTCAATAAAAATAAGCCAATTGGGGGTTTGACTCATCCCTCATCACCCCCCGAGCTTCTTACTCGTAGGCTCTCTTCTTCTCACCAGCAAAATGATAAAAATCAAGAGCCTCATCTTCTCTCTGGTGAGCCGTATGGTTTGAACCACTAGACGAGTGACCCATAAGAACACTAGCCTAGACACAACATGCTCTGTGCAACTAGAGTAGAGCATCACTTCCCCGATATAACCAACTATGCCTGACTCATCCATGAGTCAATCTCTTCTTCTTCCTTCTTTTGGAGAACTGAACATTCCTTTCTCTCTGGTGAGCTGAGTAGTTCGTGTTGCTAGTTAGATGATTTGCGCACCCTGAGTCTAACAATTCATGCCACCAGATGAGCGACATGTGTTTCCCTGTACCATCTCCCCACCACCCGAGTCGAGTGCCTAGGCCTTCAATCGGGCGATTTGCATCAGATAATAGCAGACACTCACAACCTAAGTCGAGTGAATCATACAATAAGTTGATAAACTCACGCCACTGCCAAACTAGCAATAACTCAAATGAGTCAAGTGACTCATGTTACCAGTCAACTGACTTATTACCTACAGTAGCAAAACAATATCCCAAGAAGGTTCCCATGAGAGTTTTCTCAGTCACCTCTACAAGGGTAAATCCTTTCTTGAGAAAAGTGTCTCCCGCGACCACCCTCGTCAATCCAGCTCTAGGTCTGCAATCAACTTTAGGGAGCCCATAAGTGAATCCTGACCCGACACCATCAAGGAAATGTACCCTTCCTTGAAGAATTTGATGATCTCTTCCATGCTACTGAGGCTAGTCATGCTGCTCGCCACAATCCAAATTTAACCACGCCGCACCTGCTATGTATTCCCCTCACCCGAGAAACTATGTTAAGTTTGTCAGTGATGATCATCTTGAATGATTTGACACAATGCTCTCGATTGGATTAACTCTTCCATAATGTACATGTTGCAACACCCTCACCGCCTTTAGAATCTGGGACTCTATCAACCAAATTCTACACAGAAATCATATTCTTCTCTTTCCCTGATGGATCCTCTTTATGTTCAGTGACATCACCTTTTAGTTCATAACTATGTCTCTCTAGATATATTTCTCTTAGGTTAACTCCATCTATATGATCCACATTTTTGGGAAAACACAAAAGTCTCTTCCTAAAATATTGCCTCCATCATCCTTGATGGCAAGGATGACTCTTAGTCTCGTGATGTATGGCATGTTGCCGTTCTTCTTATCAGGAAAAGTATGACCCCATAAAGTTCTAAGTGGACAATACTAGAATGCCTCCCTTTCTATCAAAGGGACACAATGCTTCTAGAATCCACAATCCAATCATTCTCTATCTTCGTTGGACCCTCACCGACACTATCGATAGTAGGATAGGCACTCGAGGTACCGTCACTCAGATGGACCTCTACACCTTATGGTTCCTTCTCCATGACAAGTAGATCAATTGGGGAAATGCCATCCTCAATCACATTTGCCCTTAGACGAGTTGCAACACTAGCTCAACATTTAGTATTAGTCATATTGTGACTGCCATCATTTTCTTAAGCTACACTCACATTCCCTTCTAGGAAATCTAGCTTAAAGGGACTCAACACTTGATTGACATTCCATACCTAAAGGAAACTAAGGTTATTCATTATAGTGCCAATCAAGATATATATTATCTTGTATTCAACAACCCCAGTGTCCACCTCGAGCTTCCATGACATGCCTAGTTCACATCAACAAACCTATGTTATGAGCTATCAAACCTACCAACACAGATCCATTGGTTCATTCTTGAGAACCCAGTTCTAGAAGGACACATCACTGAGCCCACTACCCACCAACAGAGCACCTCTATGGAGGAGAATAATGATGACACCGACCCTCCTCCTCCTCAGTCTACACAATGTACTAGGAGGTTCACTATTGATGACACATGCATTGATAAGCCTTACAACTTCTATGAGATCCAATAATAGTTGGATCACATTCAACAATCTCAACATCTCATGGAGAGAGAGAAACAACACCAAGGACTTCAACTTAGCCATCTTTACATGATGAAACATTCTTAAGAATCTTGGCATGTCGATATGGCCACTATGTCATCACCAGAATATCCTACAAAGAGTATGGGTCCCACCAAGAACAACCTGACCCCAAATCCCAATACGAGGGTCATTACTACTATGAGCCTCCTTCCTCATCCTCTCCTCCACCATTGTGATCTCCTCCACCACAGTGATTCTCTTCCCTCCATATCAGGTTTGGATTTTGGCATGGCAAGTAAAATTCTATGTTTGGGGTACAAGTGGGTGGTATGTGCCAATTCCACCCCCTATCTTCCTTTTCCAGTATATCTATTTTTTCATATTTTTTGCATGAAGTTTTATTTCTTAAATATTAGTTTTATTTTGTTACCTAATGATGCAAATTGACAATTATCTAGTCGATAAGATGAATAGACTTCTTGTGTCAATATAACCTTTTTGAATGCAGTAAACCTTCCTTGCAATCACTTTACAAATATTGGAACTCACTATGTCATTAAGGATCTCAATTTGGCATTACTCCTTATAAATGTTGGCAAGCCTTATTGCATCGATAGAAATCAAACACAAATTTTCTCTATTTAAAAATATAGAGTTACTAATCATATCTCTTGTATAATGTGGTGGTAGGAAAAGTTAAACTAATACAGTGATACTCCTCAAAAAATTTTTTAGTGCACATGACCAACCTTTTCTACACATTCATTCACCATCTTCTTCCCCCTTGCCTCGCAAAAGAAAAAGAAAAAACAAATTTATGCCAAACCCCAAGTTTAGGATGGCATGATCTTACCCATATCACCACTTCTTCCATCCCCTACGTAAATCTAATAGGGGTGTACCATCAAAAGATGCCAAAGTGCACACTGAAAAAATGTAATCGATGTAATTGCAATACATTACAAATAAATATCTCAAGTCCAATAGAGGAGAGGTTATCCTCTTCAATAACTCATTCACTCTATTTTTCCCAGAGGGAATCCAAATGACCCAATAATCAATTAAAAGAAAATGTGAGAGTGTCAAATTAAAATGAAGATAAAACATGCTTCTTTGCAAATTCTTGATATAGAAAGAAACTACCAAACATGTTTGAATATAGAATGTGGTTTACGTTTAGTGATTCTAGGAGATTGGGTCACTTGGCGAAGAAAGGAGGTAAGAAAAAAAGTAATGCTATGACCATGAGGAAAGACATGTTGTTCGTATAAAGGAATAATTAGTGATTCATTGTTGCTGAAGCACAAGTAAATATTCAAGTCTATGATATTTTTATGAATGCATATTCATCCCTTTTTGAATTGCATCTTTTAGGACTTTGTCTAGGATTTTATCTTACTTTTACCCAATTTTTGGAAATAAATACAAAATACTTGCTCTTGACCCGTTCATTAGAATTATTATAATTGTTACTCATACTTTGTAGGTTCCACACTCATTCACATTCTCTTAGCTTCTGGAAGATAAGAGCCTACTTCACAACCTTGAAATAAAAAAACTAAGAGAATCCATTCTAGGCTTCTAAATGCTTCAGTCATCGACTCAACCCTCCAGTTGATCGACTCACACACCCAACGAACCCCACTCTAAAACTCTAATCAGCCATCTAATGATGTCAATCCATTGACTAAGTTCTTCCCAAGAAGGCACAACCCTCTAGTCAATTGTGCCACCGATGGCTTGAACCAGTTGACTTGATATCTGAACTAGCTAACTCAAACTCTCAGTCATCCGACTCAAACCCTTCGAGCACAAGACATATTCCACAATCATGATGCCACCTCTTTTTAGGTTTTTGACTTGATTCCTTGGGCCAATTACACATGAATCCCGGTCAGGCTACCCAAAATCCAAATCGATCGAGTGATGATCCATGAGACATACTTTTACAACAGTCAATAGGAAGATTTAGCATTGTCCTTAGGGTTTCCATCCCTCCTTATCCCTATAAAAGGAGGGGAAACTCCACAAAGAAGGGATCTAGTCATTTTTTATCTTGTGAATTATCTTTAAGATTTTGTTTTACATTCTTGCATCCACAATTCCAGTAACTTGTGCTCATCTTTTCATATTAGAATTTTAGTTTCAAATCTATTGTTGTTGTTCTTCTTATCTACTTAAGGATTGAAGAGTTCATTGTTTCTAGATCAAAGACCTATTGGATTCTTTCTTTATTACTAGTCTATGGCTTCCCTTTTTTTTTTTCTTATTTTAATCTTTTGTGTCATTCTATAATGTGTGACTAGTTCCATGTATCATGGCATGGGGAGTAGCCCCACATCCCATATATAATTAGACTGATTTAAATCCAAGATATGACATGTTAGATGGTGTTTTGATGGGTTTATTGTATGCTTTGATGCATGATACTTCACATGTTAACCTTTAAGTGAAGATATATTGAACCCCACTGGTAGAACAACCCAATAAACACATCTAGCTCTGGAAGAAACCTCAGAAGGAGCTTGTTTGAGATGATCAAGCAAGGATCATAAATTATCAGGATCAACGAGTAAACGAGAAGCTTGATCTTTAGTGACGTGTTTCGAGAAATGTTTCACATGCCTACATGTAATCGATTTTGTATTTAAAAGTTTATATTGATCTAAGTTTCTATGCAGGCTAAAGGGTGTGAAACTCATAACCCCGATACTCCTCATTATTGAATTGATATGTGCTTTTAATCACCTTTACTAATTACACTTCCTTATTTCCTTCTTAGCAAAACTTTCATTACTAGCATAATTTTGTTCCTATTACTAGTGCAATTCTCTTACCTTGTTCTTAGTATAATTCCTTTACTTTTGTTCTAAGTGTAACTCTTTTAATATATTCTAGCATAACCATTCTCAAATCAATAGAATTTAAATATTGTTATGTTTTTTTTAAACATATCTAGTTCTTAAATCCAATCTTCAAAATGTTTTTCTATGGGACCAACTCTTCTATACTAATAAATTAACCAACTATCAAGGTGGTTGTTTTCTGTTGAAAAATGTTCAAACTCTAGGAATCAAACCCTATGAATTGTTGTGTAAATGACTCGCATCAAAACTCAAGGGGGATGGATTTCAGATAGTAAGGTTCTAAGAGATATGTTAAATGATCACTTAAAGCTCTTGTTTAGTGCTATGAAGTATTCCATCTAGCAAGACATGGATTCTGTCTCAAGAAATTTCAAGAAGTTGTCACCTAGCCAACTTAGGGATCTAGATACTAAGAAAAAAATTCTATGGAAAATTCGAAAGATTCTTAAAAGATTCAGGCTCTTATAGTACTGACAACTCTTCCTCAAGAGAAACTAGAAAACTACAAGGAACTCGATCCTGAAGATTGTTAGACACATGCTCAATGGGCATTCTATTCCTTTTCCTATAGGAAACTCAACTATGATGCTTAACCCCAAGGTTAAGAGTACTACTTTCTATAACTAGATCATCATACCCATACCTTTAAATAACATTTGCCTCAAGATTGATTCCAAAATCATTTTTGAACGCACATGAAAACATATCCCTCAGTAGATGTACCTCACTCAGACCATATTTGTGCTTGGAAGAAAAAAATTCAAATAATATCATCCTTGGCCAAGAACTCAGGAACAATATGAATAGGTAATGATCTACTACACTTATGAATAATAAAGTAAATATATACAAGCCCAATGATTTCATGTCATGGCCATTCATTGAAGACACCCTCGACAAACCTCATTTGTTGAGAAACATAAAACAATATGCTATAAGCTACGTATCCTATAGTACCCTCAACATCATTTCGAATGATGAATCTCTTCCAGGGTTCAAGACTTTGAGGATTTTATGCAAGGAGACCCTTTCTCCCCATACATGTTTGTTTTGTGTGTGGAATGTTTTACACGATTCATTGAGCAAAATATGAAAAATAAACTATGGAAATCAATTAAAGTCTTATAGGAGGGTTATACTATTTCCCATGTCTGTTTTGATGATGATATTATCATCCCTGCAAAGGTCATTTTGGAGAAAATATCAGATATTAATGAATGATTAAAAGCATTTGAAAGGGATTTGGTCAACTTGTATCCACTAAAAAATGAGGATCATCTTCTCATCCTCAGTCAACCATTATAAGGGAAAAAATTTGCAGTTCCAACGATATTACAGAAACTAGAGATTTTGACATCTTTTTGAATGTACCTATGTGCCATAGTCAGGTTAAGAAGACTAATTATGCTAGGATCATCAAAAATATGGAGAAGACGGTTAATAGATGGGTTGTGAGGATCCTTTCATTAGCAAGTAGAATATGCCTTTCTAAGTTTGTTCTAACCATCATTCCCATAGATACCATGAAAACAACTATCTCTAGCTGTGTCTGTAAGGACATTGATAAGATCATTAGGAAGGTTATAGGTGTAGGGATACTGATGCAATAGATAAGGCAGCTGAAACAAAAATTTAATGCCCGATTCCCCTAGATAGAAAGATCACATCAAAAATAGTGTATCTAGAAAGTAAGGTTTGCAAGGTTATACCTGGTCCTAGAGTAAGTTCAGGGACATTACCCTTGTAGTAGCATTGTGCTTCTTATTCTTCAGGCAACAACATACTCCTTTAGTAGCAACAACACTTAAACAATCATTACCACTGGCCTCCTAGTGTATCACCACAGACAACGATTGGCGATGTCCTCCTAGTGGTAGACAATGACCTCCTTCCTTTAGAGTAGTCTGCACGGCCCACCGGGAACTCCACGTTGCGCTACTAGAGCCAATAGGAAGGAGTTGTCCCCTTCTTTCGGTGTACTATTCACTGACATGCTCTCCCACAATTGTTCTTAGTTGTTGTCTTTCTCGTTGTCCCTCCCTTTAACGGGTAGGACTTTCTCGGGCTCTTTATTATTTACCAGAATCAGAGAGGACAACAATTGTCAAAGCAATTGATTCTCAATTGTATGTGTTGGCAAGAACTTAGTACCCTCTATTTATAGTAGAGTCTAGGGTTAGGGTTCCTAGTTTGTGTGGGAGTAGAAGGGTCTAGAATTTCCATGAATTTTATGACTTGCAAGCATCAAACTGATCGGTTGGAAACCAAGCTGGTCGGTTCACATGCGAGCCAATCAGTTCGCTTAGTGAATAGATCATTTCACCATGTTTCCCATTCACGTATGAATTAGCAAATTTGAATCCAATTAATGCACAACATGACGTCAACACTAATCCTTGATGCAATCAAATTTCTCAATGAACTAGATGTCTCACCCTATGAGTCATTTGTCTCACAAACCCAATCGGTCAGTTGGTGAGACGAGCTGATCCATTCACTGAGTGAATCAATCAGTTTGCTCCCTAGTTCAGGAAAAACTCTACCAATTCAATATTCAATCAACCTAACACTCCAACCACTCAATTCAACACTTGAACTTGATGGTTCTGAGTCCAGTCAGTTGATCGATTGTTTAATTGAATACCTAAACATATATAGTAATCAACTTAAACATCATTCATGGATAAACTCCTTTAATACAAGTGCATCCTATGTGTGTGACTCTATAGGTCCAGGATTACATTGACAATGAATTTCCATAACGAATTATGACATCACAAGCAAAGACTGGTGCCTAGTCACACATCATTGCTACCCAAGTAATTTGGAATGTTGGAGAACAACTCCAACCTACAATCTGTGATATGTGTTACCATGATCGTATAGTTCCTTCTCTGATACCCAGATTGAACTCGAGGTATGGAATAGTATCCTTTCAATGTTCAATCCATGTTCCTTGAACTAGAGCAGACTGTTTGAGATGCGTGTGAGTTCACATATCATATATTGAATCACATGAGTACAGTCATACAATTCTCAATCTCTCTTATGAAGAGGCTTGGATATCAAAATCCAATAGGAGGGACAAATCCCATCTACATCACTCACACTAGTCTCCATGTGTGACAACTACCCAATAATCACTGTTATGGCAATCCTTATTCAGGATTACATTGTATGATGTCAAAGTATACTGTTTGACATATGATAAAAGTAGTGACTTCAGGTCTAAGAACCACAATCACTACTGTCACTATGAAAGATGATTATGACTACCATTCCATGATCTCCATGTATCACTATCATGGTGGGTCTGTCAGATACACTATTCTTTAACATGTATCTTTGTGCTTGACATGATATTACACATCATGACTAATGAGACTTTGTCATTAGTCAAGACAAACTCTAGTCTTATGTATTACTATCGTCTATTTTGCTTCTATAGTAATATCTGACTAGGGACATAATAAGAATGTATGTACTCTTAGCATCCATATGATCTCATTGTTCAAGTCACGTACTTGAAGACATACATCATTAAGTAACATCATTCTTTAGACATCCACTTATGTTTATGTCATCATCTCATGACTGAGACAAAGATAATAGACAAAATTACCTTTATTAGTATCAAATCAGGTATCTAATGCCACATTCCAATCATCATATGATTGGGTCTCTAGGCATACATACCAACAAACTCCCACTTACACTTAGTGCCAACCACCCATAAATCTTATTCTAAGTGATATTAATGTGTCCATCATGTTTCTTCTATGCAATCACTTTTATAGTGAGTTAGCAACATTTGATTCAAGTCAGTATTTTGCAATTTTCACATCTCTTCATTGAACAACATCTCATATGAGATGCAAGTACTGGAGCATGCTATCTGAGATTCCATTACCTAACCAGTTGCTCTATTGTTGTCACATTGTTTCTACTATGTCATCAATGGTTGAAACCTCCCACAAGTCCAACCATATGAACTTCTTGATCCATACAATATCCTCTGCTGTTCTCATAACACAGAGATACTTGTCTTCTATTGTAGATTCAAACAACTATCATTAGCTTGATTATTTTCCACTTTACAGTTTTTATTTTAGGTCAAAATAAATTTAGATTGTGATCAATAATTTTATTTGTCATTTTGGAAGATTGCATCAATGTAACCCTTTACACCCAACTCTTCCTTATTACCATAACCAAGGAACTGATCCTTTTAGTTCTTCTGAATATTTTAAGAATGTTCTTTATGGTATTTTAATGACCTTCACTAGCTTCTGACATATATCATCTCGTCGTTTCCAATACTTATGAGAATGCTAGATAGGTATATATATCCTCTCATCATGTCCAATACATATGAGATAATTGGATATCCTCTCATCATGTCCAATACATATGAGAAAATTCTCTTGCCATGTCTAATACATACGAGATAACATGATAAGTACATAACACTGCATTAATAGATCCAATTGTGAATGCATATGGCATCTATCCATGTGTTCTTATTCTTCACAAGAACTGGGATACTAAGCTCCCGAGAGACCAACTCCAGGGAACATGGTCAAGTTTTCTCTCATTGGGTCTTGCATGCTGAGACCTTCAACACCTTGCCAATGTATGTGCTCTTTCTTAGGTCAAGAAGATTTCTAGATCTATCTCTATATATCTCAATTCCTATCACATAGGATGCTTCACCTAAGCCCTTCATCGAGAAGGTACTTTCCTTTCCAAGTCTTTAACATTTGTAGGATAAGGATGTTATTCCCCAATATTATGTGGAATATCAATATGCTCCCACTAAATCTTTTATAATCAAAGATTTTGTCTTCATTCTGACTTAAGTCAAACCCTTTGATTGTCTTGTCAAATAGAAGATTCTAGCTCTAAGATGTTTGCTTTAATCCACAAATTGATCCTTGTAGCTTATAGACTTTATTTGCATTATTACATTTCTAAAACCTTTTGGGCTGTGTCACATACACATCCTTTTAATTATTCCAGTTAAGGAATGCGATTTTAACATCCATTTTCCAAATATCATTAGCTATTCTAAGCTACGATAAAAAGCATGATCCTGATGTATTTAACCATGGTAACTGTTGAAAAACTTCATCAGGTTCAACACCTTGAACTTATTGAAACTCTTTGCAACCAATCTACCCTTCCATGTTGGTCTTCTTCTTAAAGATCCAAGTGTAGCTTATATTTTACCCCTTTAGGTGGATCCACCAAGGTCATACCTTGATGGTTTACATGGACTCCATCTTTAATCCCATGACCTTAAGGCATTTCTCAGATTCTCATTCCTCAATAGCTTCTAGGTAGGTTGTTGACTCACCATCTATGATCAACTCACCACCTTTTGAGTTATACGATATCAAAACAAGATTACTCAAAACAAAAGTGTGAAAACATCACAAAGCATGTAGATTACCATAAAACACAAGAAATAAAAATCAATCTCAAAAATGCACCACAAGTGGAAACATATCACATCAGGGTAAGCCACTGGTATTATATGTCATGCCAAAAGATCATTACACAACATAGTTCATTGGCTCATTGGACACAACCTGTTACATACATAATCTGTTCATATATACACACCGTATTTATAAAACTGTGGAATACAACCCATAAATGTTGTTCTCAATATAAAACCTCTACAAAACATCCCCAAGGACCTAAGAGTATAGGGAAGACACATAGGACTCTACTACAAAATACTAGCAGCATATCCAACCTTTGAATAACTACTTCTCCTCTTACTGCTCAGCTTCAACATCACGATCTCTACCTTGTCATGCACAACCACCTAAAAGATGTGGAAACCCATAGGGAGAGATCTATCTATTAGTGAGAGATATAACTATTCACCACCATCTATTTTAAGCATAGGTTGATTAAAGCATATAGATAACATTATCAACAGGTTGAGCAGATTCAACTAAATGATATGAGAAAATCAATTATTATCACTTAAGCATATCAGGCAACAACAACTGAGTAGTAGATCATCTTATACTTTTAGGAGGAATATGAAGAACATGCATAACTATTATCAACTAAATGGGACCAATATAAGGCAAGGGGTCATCCAATGTGAATCGTATTTGACCCCAAGCAATTATACCACACGGCTATATTATGTATTTTATTATGCCCTGAGGAGATGAGGTATACCACTCATATTTTAATTGATTACAGATAAATCAAAATTAGTGCCATACAAGTGATATCTCCACACCCTCAGTCAGTCTGAGTCCACCACAGTGACATATCGAGTCCAATTGCAAAACAACCTAGTCTGCCTTTGTATATAGGTACAACACTAGTGAAGCTGAGTTACGACCACAGTCGTACTCTTGTCAACGTATGACCACATCCATCCTCAAAATAACATACATATATATATATATATATTGTATCACATCATTGAGATACGACCTCAACCATTCTCCTACCAGGGTATGACCATAGCCAATCCTATGAAATACATATACTCAACAATATACGACTATGAGATCCCACTAAGGGAGAATAGGTTTCACCATCCAGCAAGTAGTGAAACTGAAGATGGATCCATTTCCAAGGGAAACTACATGATTTGGGTTCCACTTGATTAATTATGCCAATTAGGTGTCTTTTTAGCATCGATCAAGTTACAATGTACAAACCATAAACAAATCCTACAAAAGTAATGACATGATACAACTTCAGAAGATATAAAATGTATAAGGTGCAAACTTTTCACACTATCATTTGTTATCATTTCCAAATAAAGGTTGTATCAACCTATGTTACATCACATACACCACAAAATTCACTAGCTATGGCATTGATATTCATTTACCTGCATGGTTAGAATCACACAAGTAGGAGATAGAAAGTATAATCACAAGGCATTCATTCAATAAACTTCAACAAGTATATCATACCGTAGGATTAGGGTTAAGGTTTCATGCATAGAGCTGATTAGGGTTCCATTATATTATCCACTCACCAAACCCTAGTTTCATCACCTCCCACATGTTTAGAGTGCATTAGGGTTAAACATCATCATCATTGTGATTAATTAATCATATCAACAACATTAGGTATCAACCTTCACCTGTTTGTACACATGTGGCATCCTTACTATGTCATATGTATGTGTATCGACCATGTATTCATGTATGTATCAACCAACCATTACACATGTCTCTTAACAAAAAAAAACATGTCACAACCTAAACACATCACTACTTGCATCACGACCGACACTAAGACATATGTCACGACCCTAATTGTTACAACCTTCACCCATTAGGGTTAGGGTTTCGACCCTAGAAAAAAGATCACGTGTAGTGACCCACTACACTTCACCACGTAGCCAAACCATCAAAAGCTTATGTCATGACTAAAACACAGGGCTTGTCTTGACCATGCAACTCAAAATAGTCATACAAAAATCTTAACACAAGTGTGTAACAACCAAGGACACAAAGAACATGTGTTTCGACCGAAAAACACCAAACATCATGACCATTATCCCAGGTCAAAGTGTGTCAATCGAAATAAGATCAAGGTGTAGAGACCACTAAGGTCAATCTATCACAAAGACACATACTCATCCTAAAAATAGAGATAAACCAAGACCAAAATAGAAGATTATCATCAAGGAAACTCATCATCATCAGAGGAAACAACTCCATACAAAGATGGTCTCCAAAACCCTAAAACATGCGTCATAGAAATCACCATGAAAGAACCTTGTTAAGAGAGGTAAAACTCATGTTCACACATGCAAAACAGAACTATAACTCCATGCTACACCAAGATACATGAACCACATGCATGTTGATGGAAACCATTGATCAAGGGTAAGAGAAAGCAATCCATCTTATAGTCATCTCAAAAATTAGGTACCAAGATTAGGGTTTAGAGGAAAGAAGCAAATCACATGGAATTATCAACAAGATTTAAACCCTAGATCATGATAATATCATTTATCATGTTAATATCTCATTTTATAGATAGAAACAGCAACATGCAAGCAAGATTATGGTGTGAAAGTAGAAGAGTGGAATGTTATATACCCGACTTATGTAGAGATCCAAGCTCCAAGATCAAAGGATCCAAGAGAGAAGCACAAACTTTAACTTGGATCAGCACTTCAGACACAAGATCACCTCAAAAGAGAAGATACAATAGTCAAAGAAAATATCAAGAGAAGAGGGTAACAACCCTAGGTCAAACCAAAAGAGGAAAGGTGGAAAGAGAAGAAAGCTTCCTCTCACTTGGGTACCACCATGTCAAAAAATAGTCTCAGACCCTTATGATGAGGAGTTTCTCTCAAGATGACCACCATGGATGAACTATAGTCTATGGCCAAGAAAGGAGAAAAAGAAAGGTAGGGTTCCAAAGGATAAATGTGATCATAGAAGTAGAACCACTTACCAAGAAGAAAAACCACCAAGAATCACCACATGGAAGATGATTAAGCTCCAAAGCACCACATGCAAGGTTGATCGGGCTCCAAAGCACCTAGATAAGTCCTTCTTTGATCCTTAAAGATCCAATGACGAACACAAGATAGTGGAGAAGAAAGTGGGCCGAAAAGGATACTTGCATGCAGAAGAAAGGGGTTATATACTCAAAGGAGGAGGGAAGTAAGGTAGGTATGAGGTGTCAACACAAGAGGGCACCAAAGGAACACTTGTCCACCAAAAAAATGGCAATGCAACAACTAAAAGTGTGCATGAAACATATAGTGATACAACCAAGGTAGGGTATCAACCACGTGGGGTCGAAACAAACATCAAGGCACCATGTATCGATCACCACAAAAGGCCACCGACAAAGCATGGTCGGAACACATCACTAAGAGACAAACCATCTCGACCAAGCCACATCTAGGGCACCAAGGTCGAAACAACATCATCGAAGGAAAGTGTTGTAGTCACAACACACCTCCAAGTGAGGTCTTTGGGTCACAACACACCTTTCTCAAGCTCAAGGTCGTAACACATCACCAAAACCAAAACCCTAGAAACCCTAGTCTCAACACAAGGTGTCACATCATCAACCAGGGTCCCAAAAAGGTGCCCCATAACATCATTCTCTCACTGATTATGCTATGACATAGAGGGCACACTCTACATGTGACAAATTGCAAGATAACCCTCAAACTTGGGTAAATTGCATTTAGCCCAAGACAAGCACACAAAGTTCAAACATCATCCAAATAGGACCATACTGAAAACCTAATCTCATCACATGCTCTAAAACATCTCAAAGTATGATATCAAGGTTCTAAACATCTAATCAAGCAAAGTAAACAAGATTAGCCCAAAATCTTGGTCAGGTCCCTTACAACCATAAACCCCTAACAAGGATTTTGCCCCCAAAATCCTAAGCGAAAAGAGATGGGTACTTCCTACGCATCTCTTCCTCAAGATCCCACGTGGCTTCCTCAACACCATGATGATGACACAAGACCTTAACCAAAGGGATATTCTTCTTCTTCAACTTCTTGATCCTCCTATCTAGGATCAACACATGACCTTCCACATACGACATATCCTCTTCCAACTCAACCTCCACTGGATGAAGCACTAACTCAGTATCTGGGTGGCACTTCCTCAACATGGACACATGGAACACTAGATGCAACCTATGCAACTCAGGTGGCAACTCTAACTTGTAAGCCACCTTTCCAACATGTGCCACAATAGGGTAAGGTCCCATAAACCCGGGAGCCAACTTACCCTTCTTCCCAAACCTTAAAACACCTTTGCAATGAGAGACCTTGAGATACACCCTATCTCCCACTTGGAACTCTAAGGGCATGCGATGGTTATCAACATATGATTTATGTATGTCCTGGGCTACCTTCAACTGCTATTGAATCACTTTAATCTTATCTGTTGTCTCCTGCACAAGATCAAGACCTAGAAGTTGATACTCACCTGTCTCATACCAGCACAACAAAGACATGCAAAATCTCCCATACAACGCCTCATACGGTGCCATGTTAATTCTCCTTTGATAATTGTTATTATAGGCAAACTCTATCAAACTGAGGTGCACATCCCAAATGCCCAAAAACTACAAAACATATGCTCATAGTAAATTTTCCAAAGTCTGAATAGTACTTTCAGACTAACCGTCAGTCTGTGGGTGAAACACAGTGCTAACTTCATCTGTGTACCCATAGTTGTGTGCAAGCACACCCAAAAGTGACTCTTAAAATGAGGACCTCTATATGATATAGTGGTAGTTGGGAAACCATGCGAGCGAATGATCTCATCAACATAAATCTGAGCAATCTTCTCTGCTATATATGTTGTCTTCCCAGGAAGGAAATGTGTTGACTCTATCAACCTATCAACAATCATCCAAATGGAATCATGACCTTTGGCTTTCCTAGGGAGACCAACCACAAAGTCCATCGTAAAATGATCCCATTTCCATTGTGGTATAGGAAATGGTTGCAATGTCACTGCAGGCTTCTGATGCTCATCTTTGACTTGATGATACACTACACACTTTGCAACGAACTCAACTATGTCATGCTTCAAGCCGGGCCACTAATACATATCTTTTAGATTATAGTACATCTTGGTGTTACCTAGATGCATAGCGTACATCAAAGAGTGAGCCTCCTCTAAGACCATCTTCCTTAGGTCATCCACATCACAAACCACAACTCTACCATGACAACACACTATCCCATCCTCTGACTCATGGAAGCCATCACGCTTCTCACTTCCAAACTGTGATCATATTTGTTGTATCATAGTATCACTCTACTGAACGTATATGATCTACTGCCTCAAAGTAGGCTTCACCTATAACTGTGCCAACAATCCTGCTAACAAGGACACCTCTAACTGGACATTCATCTAACGTAAGGAGACCAACATGTCTCACTTATGGCACACCAAAGAGTGTAATTGTGCTTTATCTATGGAAGACAACAAAGAAGACTTCCTACTCAGCACATCTGCCATGACATTCGTCTTCACTGGATGGTAATCAATAGTGTAGTCATAGTCCTTGATTAATTCCATCTAGAGTCGTTGTCTCATATTCAGCTCCTGCTACGAGAAGATGTACTTCATGTTCTTGTGATTTATGAAGATCTGACACTTCTAACCATAAAGGTAGTGCCTCCAGATCTTCCAAGCATGAACCACTATAGCTAACTCAAGGTCATGGGTTGGGTAGTTCTCCTTATGTTTCTTAAGCTATCGAGAAGAAAAAGAAATCACACTCTTGTCCTGCATCAACACACAACCCAAACCATTCATTGATGCATCACAAAAGACTATGTATCCTTTCCCTTTCTTAGGAAGAACCAACACTCACACACTAGTTAGATTCTCCTTTAACAAATGAAAGGAATGCTAACACTTGTCATCTCAGATGAAAGGTACATCTTTCCTTGTCAGCTTCATCAGGGGTAATGCTATGGCACTGAAGTTCTTGATGAACCTCATGTAATATCCTACCAAACCCAGAAAACTACACACCTATGTTAGTGTCTTTGGCTGCTCCCACTCTATCATAGATTCAACCTTCTTGGGGTCCACACGAACACCCTCAACAGATATAACATGTACTAGGAAAGACACTTCCTTTAGCCAAGACTCACACTTGTTGAACATAGCGTACAACTGATGTTGTCTCAACAAGGTCAATGCTTGGCAAAGATGTTGCTCATATTGTTCGCTATCACGGGAGTATATCAAGATATCATATATGAACAAAACCACAAACTAGTCCAGATATGGCCGAAAGACCCTATTCATCAAGTCCATGAACGTTGTCGGTGCATTGGTTAGCCCAAGCGGCATAACTAGAAACTTGTAATGACCATACCGAGTCCTAAAAGCTGACTTGGATATGTCATCTAGCATGTTAAGATCATGTTATGATGATACAACCAAGGTAGGGTATCGACCACGTGGGTGACCACCACCCTAGGGGTCAAAACAAACATCAAGGTACCATGTATCGACCACCACAAAAGGCCACCAACAAAGCATGGTCTGAACACATCACGAGGAGACAAACCATCTCGACCAAGCCACATCTAGGGCACCAAGGTTGAAACAACATCATCCAAGGAAAGTGTTGCGGTCACAACATGCCTCCAAGTGAGGTGTTGGGGTTGCAACACACCATACTCAAGATCAAGGTCGTAACACTTCACCAAAACCAAAACCCTAGAAACCCTAATCTCAACACAAGGTATCACATCATCAACTAGAGTCCAAGAAAGGTGCCCCATGATGTCATTCTCTCTCTCATATTTTTAAGACATAGATGGCACACTCTTCATGTGACAAATTACAAGATAACCCTCAAACTTGGGTAAATTGCATTTGGCCCAAGACAAGCAAACAAAGTTCAAACATCAACCAAACAGGACCAAGCTAAAAACTTAAGCTCATTACATGCTCTAAAAACTTCTCAAAGGATTAGATCAAGGTTCTAAGCATATAATTATGCAAAGAAAACAATGTTAGCCAAAATGCTAGGTTAGGGGCCTTACAATAATATTTCAAGCTTAAGGAGTGTTCTCCTAGAACTATGAGCTATGTGTGTTACATAAGGAACTTGAGATTCCACAACATCTTGTGATTCTCTTTGTTCCCACTGTACCTCTTTAGGTTCAATGTATTCTTGTTTGTCTCACACATTTTGAGTTCTACTTTTTTCTCATTGATTCTTTTGGAACTAAGTTCCTCTTCAGCCACTTTGGCAACAAACATTTTGTTGTTGGACTGCAATAAAAGTAGTATTCAACAAAATAACATTTATGTGATTTATGGATAAAGATTTTCAAGAAATTGTTTTCTTATATAATATCTCAATCCTAATCACTATAAAAGACATATCAGGACACCTCCCATGACATATCTAATATGGTGTCTCTTGAACCAATTTTAGATGGTACATTGTCTAGTATAAAGCATGTCCCCAAAAGAAATTGGAACATTAGCTAGATAATCTCACCATGACTAACAAGGTGTGATTCCTTCTTTCTGATACACTCTCATGATATATTGTCATTGTGTTTCAGGTGGATTTCATCATGATACACTATCATGATCTCCTAGTAGGTTCTCAAACTCTTAGTTTAAAATATTTCAACATCGATCACATCAAAGCATCTTAAACCTTTTACAAAATTAGTTACGTACTTCATTCATGATCTCCATGAACACTTCAAAAGATTCATACTTGTATTTCATTACATAAAAATTTCCATATCTACTGATAGAATCAGTAAATATAATGATGTACTTGTAATTACCTTTAGCATCTATTCTAAAACGTCTATGTACATCAATATGTATGAGCCCTAATAGAACAGTCAATCTCCCACTACATCTAGTGAAGATGTTATTGTCATATTGCCTAATAAACAAGACTTTCATGTCCCTATTGGTTCAATAACCAAAAGGGTCTAGACAATCATCATATGGATTATATAAATTCATATCTCATTTATGTGCTATAGATGACATTGCTATTGGTACTCATTGTTTGAGTTAT
Source organism: Alisma plantago-aquatica (assembly GCA_963693085.1). NCBI lineage: Eukaryota > Viridiplantae > Streptophyta > Magnoliopsida > Alismatales > Alismataceae > Alisma > Alisma plantago-aquatica. Next base: position 113,293,458 of record OY856410.1, on the reverse strand, counting down.
CACATCATTCAATATATGCCTCATACACATTTTTCTCTAAAACTGTCCAATATGGATTATGAGAGATAAGGGATTTCTATTAAGATGTTAACTTAAAATGAAACATAATGGCCTTTCCCACACAATATGATGTTTTCATCGATGGAAAGTTTATAATAGAAATTCACTAATTCTATTATATGCCCATGAATGATAGATTCCAACTATAGTGGTAGAAACACCCTTTCTCCGTACAGTTCAAGCTTACTCCTTATTGGATCATGAAGTAGAGATATATATCTATTTCTTCTTCATTTGTTCCTCTAAGTGAAAAGGACAAATTTTTGCACTTACCCATCTTCTTATATTGGGTGCAGAAGAATTGGACTCTATCCTAGCCTCAAAACTCTTGTTGGCCTTGCCTTTTCCCTAAGACTCACTTTCACGAATCACCATCACAGATTTGTCCTTCTTCTTCCTTTATTTGGCATAAACATGCCAAGAGTTTGATAGTCTGAATATATGATTCAGATAACAAATTGTGCAATCATATCCATGGTGAACTCTTGGCCTAAGAGATATCCCAGTCACTCCACATGCCCAATCATATTGAGCACATGGGGCTCTATTGGACCTCTCTATCAGTTTGCACTCACACAATGCTTTGGAGACATTATACCTTTCATGCTTTACATGATTCTTTAATATGTGTTACCATCCTGAGAATGTCCATGTTATCATGTTGTTCATGCAACTCGTAGTTCATACAACATAGCATAGGGTACTCAATGTCTATGGCATCATTGGCATGCCTCAAGTAAGCACCCATTTCAGCCTTAGGTGCATTTGGAGTGGCTTCCTATGGCTCTGATCTTTCAAGGACATAGAGCTTTCTCTCATGATTGAGAAGACTTCTCAAAATCCTTAACCAGATGTGGAAGTCAATCTCATTTAGTTTTGTCCTTCTCAAGGATTGATCGCAATAACAACATGTCTATGTTTTCCATTAGATTCTATAAAGAAATATAGCAACTTTTTAAAACATTTTTGATTTGTTTGGTTTGATAAGTTAAAATATTAATTAGGCCTTTAATTAATTATCACTCACATTATTTTTTTCAAATTAATAACCCTCATGCATCAATTAGGAAGATTGCAACGTACAACCTTATAGTGAGCCAAGATCCAAAACAATTCATCTTTTTTTGTTTGAAATGGGGACGGGAAACCCTATGATTGGGGTTCCCCGTTTCTATTACCAGCTAATCAAATCAAGGTTTACAAGAGACTGCAAGCTCAAAGGGAAATGACTCGACAGAGAAAACCTAGCTACATGACCCCGACGAGCCGAGTTGGCCACCTCGTGGGATACTCTATTACATCTACGATTAATGTAAAGCAAACTACAAAAAGAAAACTGAGTAATCAATTCTTTGACGTCTTCAGCCATAGTTCCAACATAGTCCCGACGCGCCTTTTTGCCAGTGCATGCATGGATGGCCTCCATGGAATCCGTCTCAACTTCGATGTCGTCGTATCCTTTCTCCTTTGCCCACTACAGTGCAGCTCTTACGGCTAGCAACTCCGATATAGGGATGCTCGTCCCTGTGCTGACCTTCTCCCCTGCAACCTCCACCAATCTACCTGTGTCATCCCTAATAGCCCAACCAATTCCCGCTCCCCCGTCCTCCCCGACAGACCCGTTGACGTTAATCTTCTGCCTGCCTTGCAAATGTTTCGTCCATCCACCGCTCCTCCTACCAACTCTCCCCGCAACGCCTCCCCCCTCTCTTCCCTGCTGGGCGCTGACATCCCCCCCCGTCACGTTCCATTACAGCTATGCCTCCACCCCGCAACGCAACATCGCTGCTATTGCCCCGCAGCACTGCATGGACGCCTATCCCAGACCCACTCCCCACTGTGACTCCTCCACTACTCGACGCAGCAGTGTTATTACTGGCATGCAACGTTACGTTGCCACCCTCGTCATTCTCACACCCTGCCACTCCGTTGCCATCACGTCCAAGCATAGCCGTCCGCCCCACCCCATCTCCTTGTGGTGTGACGCCTGCCTCAGCCCATTGCTGCTGTCTTGTTAGTCCGTTACCTTCCTCTCCCCCCTTCTCACTGTGGCACTGTCCTCCCCTTCTCATCATCGCCAACGCACCCCTTAGCATGTGACCACTCTTGACGTCACTGCTTTGGAACGTCCTAATGCATCTTGATCTCCACGCCGTCCACATACCTACCACCATGTACACCTTTTCCTCTATGGAGCTCCTGTCCAGTGCAGCGCCCACCGCCGAGTTTATTTCCTCATCCCTAACTTCATCCACCCATGCCTGCACACCCCGTGGTGTTTGTTCCCAGACTTCCACAGCGTTGGGGCAATGAAAATTCATGTGCGGTATTGTCTCCTTCTCAGCGCCACACAACATGCAAGTTCCATCCTCTAAGCAATGTCAATCATATAGGCACCCTCTTATTGCTTAACATCCTGTGCATGTCCTCCACAGAAAGTGGGCTGTTTTCGGACTCCATCCCGCATGCCAAATCCTCTTCCAAAGATCATCCTCTTGTCGCTGCACAAAGCTCCTCGCTTCCTCTTTCCCAAGTAATCCCAACCAGTACGCTGACCGTACCGAAAAATCGCCATCCTTTGAAGGCCACCACATAAGACTGTCCTGGGGTCGCCGCAAGCTAAGTTGGATCACACATATTCTTTTAACATAGTGCTCTGGAAAGTAAGCTATGACTTGTCAACCTCCCATTGAGTACCATCTTCTGTCATCAGTTCCCTCACTTTGTGGTAATCTGGTCCATCCTCTTTTTTAAAGCGTGCAAGAGTTTCATCTTCTTTCGGCAACCAGTTATCCTCCCAAATATCCACCTCCATTCCATTGCCCACCCTCCATTGTGTCCCTTCCTTTAATAATGCCTTTGCTCCCCATAGACTCCTCCAAGAATAACTAGGATTGTATCCCCTTCTTGCTTCCCATATAGATGAAGATGGATAATACCTGGCTTTAAGTACTTTAGTCACTAGGGATTCTGGGTTGTTTGCTATTCGCCACAATTGCCTAGCCAAAAGGGCTTGGTTAGAAGTCTGGAAATCTCTGAATCCAAGACCCCCTGCCTCTTAGGCCTGCACATCCTTTCCCAGCTTAGCCATGACATCTTACTTTTTTTTTATCTTTTTCTCCCCACCAAAATCTAGCCACCATCCTTTGCATCTCCGCTATGGTTCCCATGGGTAGCTGAAAAATACTCATAGTGTATGTGGGTATTGCCTGAGCTACCGCTTTGATTAGAACTTCTCGCCCCGCCTTTGAGAACAGTTTTTCTGACCACCCTTGGAGTTTCCTCCAAATCCTATCCCGGATGAAGCTGAACACCTGCTTCTTGGACCTTCCCATTACTGTCGGGAGACCCAGGTAACTCGCATGTCTGTCCACCACTCTCACACCTAGTAGCTATCTCAATTCCTCCTGCTTGTCCACCTTCACCCCTTTGCTGAACACAACCTCTGTCTTAGAGAAGTTTATCATTTGTCCTGATGCCTGTTCGTATTGGCTGATAATCTCAGCTATCTTCAGACATTCAACAGTGGTTGGTCTAGCAAACAGGATGCTATCATCTAAAACTACCCATGATGGCCTCCTACATGGCATCAAGCCATGTAGAGGCGCGCCCTGTATCCAAAACAATTCATCTATTACCTAGCCAACACCAACGTCCATACTCAATTATTAAGGCAGACAACATTTTTCAATTGCATCATATGGAATTCTTGGATAGATGATATGCACAACTCCTTGCCATGATCATATGAATGCTTTTGGTGCTTAATGTCATCATGGTCACACAGTTAAGCCTGACCCAAAATCTAACACGATAATAATGCACTCCGCTTGGCGAGCCCATATTATCACCATCACACTTCCATGAGATAGATAGCACACCACCCTTGGGGTGCCCACACTTAGTCGATCAAGCTTTTCATGTGTGGTGCTAATGAAAATCATCTATGACTTGATATTGTATTGAGATTTTTAAATATAAATACATATACATATCCAATCACCGCATACTTATTGTACGTATTATATACATGATATAACCACAAAAAATAACATGCAACAATTAAAACACACAGGTGATGGCAATGACCATGCTACTGTATTTCCTTGGAGCAATAAGGAATTACTACCACCTAAGGTCCACATCATACACATCTTGTCATTGATGAAGATCTATGCTTGAAGCAATATGAGACGATCAGCTCAACGCTTGAACCAGTCGGCTGGCCTCCTGGCTGGTCGGTTGGTGTCTTGAAATAGTCATCAAGTTCTAAGGTCCAAGCAGCGTCTAGACTACTCTAGATGGTTGTTTGGGCCACATGAAGATCGATTCACATTTTGTCATCTGGCCTCCGCAGTCCTCCAAATAGTTAGTTCGTCTCATGAGTCGATTGGATTTTCTAGTGTAGAACATCTTCTCACTACGATGCATAAATTAAAACTATCCTATTTCTTATTAAATTGTATAAAGGAAAACCTCGAGTTTTATTTGAGGGGAAATAGGAAGAAGAGCATTAATTTACATTTGGAAAGGAGAGAGAGGCTCGATACACATACTGAGTAAAAATAGAAAAAAACAACCACAACCATGCACATAAGATCTGGGGTTATTGGCCATAACCATGCTTTACATCTACCATCAAAATCAATTTTAAGGTGACACATGTAAATTGCATATATATCATATCATATATATATATTTAGTTTATGGAGTCTATGTGGTAATTAATCAAATATGCACATTAACCAATTTAATATTCACATCATTTTCAATAAAATAAATCGATCATATCAATTTAGTATCCAGATATACCATAAATTGACAAGGATCTAATACCACTATAGGGAAATTAGGGAAATGGATTAGGCATCGAAAATGAAAATTTAAAGACTGATTCCCCTGAGCAGCAACATTGCATCAACAACAATGTATCTAGGAAGGAAGGTTTGTAAGGTTATACCTAGTCCTGGAGAAATTCTTGTGATATTACTTTTGCAGTAGCATCGCGCTTCTTCTTCTTCAGACAGTAGCACACTCCTTCAGTAGCAGCACTCGAACAATCGTCACCACCAACCTCCTGGTGTAGCTCCATGGACAATAGTTGACTATGTCCTCCTAGAAACTAAAAATGGCCTCCCACCTCTAGACTAGTCCATGAGGACCATCTGTAACTCACGTTGTGCTACCAAAGACAACGAGAAGGAGTTGTCCCCTTCTATGGGCATATTCATCACTGACATGCTCTCCCACAATTGTTCTCAGTTGTTCTCTCCCTCATTGTCCCTCCCTTTATTGGTTAGGACTTGCTTGAGCTCTCTATAGGTTACCACAACCAGAGAGGACAACGATTGTCAGAGTAATTGATTCTAAATTGTGTGTCTTGGGAAGCCCCCAATACCCCTATATTTATAGTAAAGGTTAGGGTCATGGTTCCCAGTCTGTGTGGGAGTAGAAGGATCCAAAATTTCCATGAATTTAACAACCTGTGAGCACCAAACTGGTCGGTTCATGCACGAGCCGATCGGTTCGCTCAGCGAATAGGTCATTTATCCATGTTTCCTAATCACATCAAAATTAGCAAATTCAAATCCAATTAATGCACAACATGATGTTAGCACTAATCCTTGATGCAATCAAAATTTTCCATGAATTGGATATCTCACCCTATGAGTCGATCATCTCACGACCCCAATCAGTCAGTTGGTGAGCCGAGCTGATCAATTCACTAAGTGAACCGGTTGGTTCGCTCCCAGTTCAAGCAGAACTCTGCCAATTCAATATTGAATCAACCTTACACTCTAACCACTCAGTTCTACAATTGAAATTGATGGTACTAATTCTAGTCAGTTGATTGGTTATTTAATTGAATACCTAAACATCTTTAGTAATCAACTTGAACATCATTCATGGATAAACTGCTTTAATCCAAATGTATCCTATGCGTGTGACCCTATAGGTCCAAAATTGTGTAGGAAATGAATGTCCATAACCAATTATGACATAACAAGAAAAGAGCGATACCTAATGACACATCATTGCTACCCAAGTAATTTGAAAAGTTGGATAACAACTTCAATCTACAATCCATGATTAGTGTTATCATGATCGTATAGTTCCTTTATCTCTAATATCCGGATTGAACTTGAGGCATGGAATAGTCATCCTTTCAATGTTCAATCCATGTTCCTTGAATTAAAGCAGACTGTCTGAGCTGCATGTGAGTTCACATATCACATATTGAATCACATGAGTATGGTCATACATTTCTTAATCTTGCTTATCAAGAGGCCTGGATATCAAACTCCTACATGAGGGACAAATCAGATCTACCACACTCACACTCAGTCACCATGTGTCACAACTACCCAATCACCACTATTATGGCAATCCTTATTTAGGGTTACTTTGTATGATGTCAAAGTATATCGATGATACATGATGAATTTAGTGACATCAATTTAGAGAACCACAATCACCACTATGACTATGAGAGATGATTCTAACTACCATTCCATAGTCTCCATGTATCCCTCTCATGGTGGGTCTGGCTGATACACTATTCTCCAACATGTATATGTGTGCTTGACTTGAAATTACATATCATGACTAATGAGACTCTATCATCAATCAACACACACTCTAGTATTATGTATTATTGTCATCTATTTTGCTTCCATGGTAATATCTGACTAAGAACATGACAAGAATGTATGTACTCTTAGCATCTGTATGACCTCATTGTTCAAGTCACATACTTGAAGACATATGTCATTGAGTAATATCATTCTTTAGACATCTCCTTGTATATGGGTCATCACCTCATGATTGAGACAAACATAATATACAAAATTACCTTTATTATTATCAAATCAAGTATCTAATGCCACATTCCAATCATCATATGATTGGCTCTCTGGGCATAGATACCAACAATATGGGCCGAGGTCACATAGATAAACATGTATCTTGTGTGGAATGGATAATATGGTTGAAGGAGGACTTGGTATCAAATTTTTGTCTACTTGGAACATGGCTAGTATAAGGAAAAATGTATTGGACCTCAATAATAATAGAAAATCTCTATAGAAAGTAGGGCTCAAACTAGTGTATAAAATTTTTAATGGGCAACAGGGATCTCTAACCACTTTGAGGTTCATATAAGATAGTTATTCTTTTATTGAGGAATATAGTGCAAGTTAATTAAAAATGGTGAGGTTGTGTTAGTTTTCCTAATGAATGTCTTCCTAAAAAGGGAAACTTATTGATATCTATACTTATCTGATTAAAGAGGAGATCATGGACATGAAAGACTCTGGCCTTTTCGATATGAATGGAACTGGATCACTTTATTTCAAAGCAATTACCTCCATAAGGCTTTCATTAATGGATTCACAGTAAACCTACTCCAAAAACTAATGATCCTAGAGATGAGTGGATCTAGAAACATGAAGATAAAGGCAACTATAAAGTGAGCTTATCTTACAATATTCTCCATAGATAGAATGAAGAGCTTCATGAAGGACCATGGAATACCATCTGAAATCTCTATGTCCCAAGCAAGGTGAGGGATTTCATGTGTCTTGTAGGTAACATTTCTATCTAAAAAAGTTTAGGAGGAAGCAAAGCAATTTCACATATGGTAATAGAAACCCATGATTCAAGGAGGAGGAGGAAACCAATCTCCACTCATTGAGGGATTTTCTTCACACAAAGATGATATGGACACAATGAAACCTCTTTGATGATTCTACAAGTCAACAAGACAATTCCTTCATTGATGGAAGAACTGGAACATGAGGGAAAATAGAGATCATAGGTCGACATTATCCATTTGTTGTGGGACTATATGTACTTCTATAAACAAAAAAGTCTTCCAGAACCTAAATGTTATCCTAGAGAGATAGGTCATTAAATTAAGTCTCACCTATGAGCAGGTTTCTCAAGCTTGGTTAAATGATGGCATCAAAATGGACTACAAAAGTAACACAAACACTCTATGGTCTAACATGGAGGAGGTATGGGTTAGCATGATGTCTGACTTAGCTGTAAAAACTAATTTAGCTTCTATTGTTGTCATCATTATCAATAATAATTAGAGACTTATTGGAGGGGGGATGAAGCCAAGAGCATCATCATGAAATCTATAGTTGAACTTAGGGCCATTGATTTTGGTGTAGAACTGATGAAGGATATGGGTCATTCCAACGTTATGATTGAGTCTGATAGAAGTACAATGATTGAGGCCATTGAATATGATAATAAAAAGTACCCTAGATTTAACTCCTGATAGAGTAAGATAAGGGAAACATATATAGAAGTGGTTGAAGTCACCGTCAAGAATATCAATTGTGCAATCAACGGTCTTGGTGATGCTCTTCCTTAGTATCATCATAAGACTAGCAAGAAGGACCTTTCTATAAAGATCATCCTATTGACCCTATGGGTCACTCTCTCCCCTTCCCCTTTTGTAGTGATATAACTTATACGTAGCCCTATTTTAGGGCTTTGTCATGTGTCTTACTACATTTCAGTCACATCTATACCTTCTAGATTAGATGTTATTTACCCTAATATGCATATTTGTGTAAAATGCACTTATGGGCATTATTTACATGCTTTTCAGGTATTTGGGCCATGCTTAGATGGAAGAGAGAAAGAAGGAGTGATCCTAGAGTTTCTCTACTCTTAGAGAGGCCCAAAATGATGTCTAAGGCTCCCTCAAACTACCGCTAGCAGCTAAAGATAAATTGAAGCAAAGGTGTCTAAGAAAACACAAAGATTCAACTCAAAGTGTTGTCCAGAGACCAGCACGGTCATGGTACCATAGAACGACTATGATAGCTCATTCTAAAATCAATAGAGTCAACATTAAAGAAATGCAGGAATCACCACAGTCATGCCACTCAGAATGGCCATGGTATATTGAACCAGAATGACCATGCCACCTTGCATGGATGTGTAGCAGTTCTGTGAAAAATGGTCATATTATATAGAATGGGAAAGCCAATTCCAAGCCACACGAGGGTGGTGACCACCATGACCGTGCCACTCACACCCCACCATGGCCGTGGCGACCACCACGGTCGTGCCACTCACACCCCACCACGACCATGGTGACCACCACGGCCGTGCCACTACCAGTTCAAATCCACCACGGTTACTGTCATTTCTCACCATTTTTCACCTTAGTTGTTCCACCCAACCATGACCATGGTCAACCCTACCCCCATGACCATGCTATCCAACACAAATGTACTACTCACAAAAACCTAGCCACTTTTCCACTACATTTCCTATTCTCCCCCCCCCCCCATTTTACCTAGTGCTTCCTCCCCACCTATATATACTTTGGTGGCAGCTCTAGCATAAGGTTAATGTAACATCCCTGACCTGGGTTTTGCTTTAACCCTAGGTGTTTTGATTAATAAAGATGATTATATGATTAATCTTATCTTATGAAAAGTTATTAGGGCTCATGATGAACTTATGTTTCAATTTTTGTCCTGTTTGAACAATGTTGAAGCAATGCTTGCTTATTTTAGACTAAAGTGCAAATTACCCAAGTTGAGGGGTTAAATTGCAAATGTTGCATGATAATATGTTCCTCTGATATTGAGACATCATAAGAATGAATATGATGTAGTGCTATGGTTTCCACAAGCTTGGACACCAAGATTAAGCTTGTAAAGCAATCCTTGTGCATTAAAACCTAGTTTTGGAGTAAAGTGCAATTTACCCAAAATCCAGGGTTCAATATGAAAATTACCACTTCAATAAGGTCCTTAATGTTTCTTGGCATAAGGTAGAGCAAATAAAATGAGAGGGGAATCTCATTTGAATTAATTTGGAGGAGAGAGAATCTTGATATTAAAATAATCAAGATTTAATCCTAATTGAAAACCTAATTCAATTTAGGGCAAAAATGAATGTATTAATTAAAGGGCCTTCAACCAAAATGTTATTGGTTGATTTTGAATAAGTATGGACGTTCTTTTTCCAAGATAAGGAACGAAAATATCTAAAGGAGGTGAAACTCCACTCACCTTATTATAAAGGAAAGTAATTTCCACTCACATATGGGATATTAATATAATAAGCATTAAGGTGCTTATTTTCTTTTCCCTTAATTCATGGATAATGGAAGGGAGTTTGGTGGGGATAGAGATGCCCTTTCATGCAAGCAAACCAAGGAGGAAGAGGTGGTACTATTTTTGGAATTAAATGCATTTTAATAAGACATTTTCTCTCTCATCAATTTCCTTATAAAAGTGCCATTTCCAAGCCCAAACCAAGGCCTTTTCCGGATTTCTTTCTTTGCCTTGCTTGAAAAACCGACCAAGGAGCTAGATAGGAGCAGGGAGCACGTCCCCAACCTGTTGGTAAGCCCTTGAACTTCGTTCTTCATGATTTCATGGTGGAAATTGAAAATAAATTATGGATTCCTTCTTATTTCGATCTCCTCTTCAACCCTAGCCAACTTTTACAATTAAAAGCATGAGGACGAGGCTAAGGGGAGTTGCAAGAGCTTCATCCACCATTAATGGTGTGATCTTGGAGCTTTGGAGCTCAATTGGAGGCGGGTTTTATAACTTAAACCCTTAAACATTGCTATTGCATCAATTCTCTATGCGTTGTTGATTGATTTCTTCAATTCGATGCACTCTTGTTTCTTGCTGCAATTTCCATCAAGAACGGTTGCTGTTCTTGGTTGTTCGAAGGAAGGGGATGATGACATCATCCTATATGCTTATCCAAAGAAAATTACCAAGCCAAACGGTTTTGATAGCTACTCCAAATCATTTTAATTTAATTGGCTATGCGGTTTCAGCAAACCGTTTGGGAGAAAACGGTTTCAAAACCGTTTGAGATGGTTTACCAAGCATTTACCGTTTGGGAATTGTATTCCTAATTATGTAGGATAATGACCCACCAAATTTTAGGGGTTAACTCCAAAGGAATCGTAGGTTGAAGTCCAATCAATTAGGAAAATCGAATTGAATTAAATGCTGATTTTCAACCTGATTAACTTGACCTGTTTGGGAAAACGGTTTCAAAACCGTTTGAATGAGTTGACCAAGTGTTTACCGTTTGGGATTCCTGTTCATAATTATGTTGGTTTATGACCCTCCAAATTTGAGGGATTAACTCCCAAGGAATCGTGAGTTGAATGCTAATCAATTAGGGAAACCTAATTGGATTAAGTGCTGATTATCAATCTGTTTTAATTGAACTTTTTGGGCAAACGGTCTTTGCAATGGTTGACCAAGCGTTGACCGTTTGGGATTCCTGTTTATAATTATTTTGTTTGATTACCCTACAAATTTTAGGGATTAACTCTCAAGGAATCGTGAGTTGAAGGCTAATAAATTAGGGAAACCTAATTGGATTAAGTGCTGATTATCAATCTGATATAATTGAACTTTTTGGGCAAACGGTCTCAAGACCGTTTGAAATGGTTGACCAAGTGTTGACCGTTTAGGATTACTGTTCCTAATGATGTTGGTTAATGACTCACCAAATTTGATGGATTAATTCCAAACGAGTCATGAGTTGAAGGCTAATCAATTGGGCAAACCCTAATTGAAATCAGTGCTGAAATTCCAATGAGTTAATTAGAGATTTTGGGTTGATTATCCCAAACGGTTTCAAGACCGTTTGGGGATCACCCAAACGGTCTCAAGACCGTTTGGGGGTCACCCCAAGACCGTTTGGAGGTCTGGGGTCAAGTATAGTTGACCAATTAAAGGTCCAAAGGTACTAATCATATTGCAATGAAGTGCTGATTTGTTGATCAACTCGATAGACCAATCCTTGATGATTTTTTCACTAGAATCCAAAGGATGGATGGGACAAACGGTCTCAAGACCGTTTGGTGGTCACCCAAGACCGTGTGGAGGTCTAGGGTTGAGTATGGTTAGGTGTTTGAAGGCCTAAAGGTACCAAGTTGATCTGCAATAAATTGCTGAATTGGTGAGCACTTCAATGATCCAAACCCTACTTGGATGGCTTGGTTTTGAGTGATTTGATGGGCAAACGGTCTCAAGACCGTTTGGAGGTCATCCAAACGACCTCAAGACCGTTTGGGGTCAGGTCATACCCAATTTGTATGATGGTTCAATGGTTTCAAAGTAACTAGTCTTACATTGATTAGTGTTGTTGAATCATCAATTCTAAACCCTAATTCAATTGAATCAAACCCTAATTGATGACCAATTGAGGGTCAATTGAGGGTCAAATCAGTTGAAGGTTGACCTATTAAACTCAATTGAAGTATGAGGGTAGGTCCAATTGATGACTGGTTCCATGAATCCAATGATTGAAGGAATCAACATTGGAAACCCTAATTCAATTGGATGCTTTATGTAATGGAGGTCCAATGTGATTGAATCTCTTGAGAATTAAGATGATGAATGACCCATTGACCCAATGATGATTAGTAATGATAAACAAAGAAGGTACAAAGGTTTAAACCCTAACAGTACCTAAGGGACTATAACCAATTAAGGAATGAATCCCTAATTGCTTATTGGACCAATGACTTGATACATTACGTTAATCATAGTGGTATGCTCTTGATTGAAGGGTTGATATGACCTAATCAATTTGAGATGATGTTAACATGAATTCATACATGAATATGATTCATGTGGTGATTAAGGGTATGATCCTTAATAAGAGAGATCATGAAACCCTGATAATGAATATAAACCCTAATTGACAGGGCTTTTGGGTTCTAACCCTAATTGAGGGCAATTCTAAATGTAACCCTAATCCAGGGTGAGGATATAACCCTAAGTCAGGGTAGTGGTGTGTGAAACTCCAATTTAGGGAAATGAGATGTAAAACCCTAATTGGGATGAATAGTGAATCTCTAATTATGGACAATTGAATGAAATCCTAATGGAGATGCATAGTAAACCCAAATTGTGGGTGACTATGGTGGAAACCCTAGCTGAGGGTGATTCCATGAGAAACCCTAGTTGAGGGTGATTCCATGAGAAACCCTAGTTGAGGGTGATTCCATGAGAAACCCTAATTAAGAGTTAACATCACATGAAGCTCTAATGCTATGTTGTGATGAGAGGCCCTAAGAAGGGTGAAGGTATGTGAGACTCTAATGTGGAGTCATAATGCATAAAGCCCTAATCTTGGGCAATATGACAATGAATTATAATCCTAATTTTAAATAAGGGTATAAGGAAACCCTAATGATGAGATAGAAGGAATGGCCTTATAAAGGTGAAACATTTCATGTGGTTGATTATAGGCAAGCTTATAGCAAGTAAGGCTTTAACTTGAGATGAGTCTATATTATTAAAGATAGTTGGAACATTCTTATGTGTGACCTATGCACTTCATGGTAAAGGTGATAGGTTAATGGATGAAAGGATTAAGATGGGAAATACCTTAATCCAAGATAAGCTGATAACTTAAGGAAGTTGAAAGTGATGAGGAAAGTGATATATCAATATGTGATAAATATCACTTTTAGCATTATAGGATTGATATAGTTCAATACCTGGAATAGTTGCACATGATTATCATAGTCTAATACCTGGAATAACATCTGCACAGGATTGGTTAAATCCCAATACCAGGAATAATAACACAGGATTGGCTAACTCCCAATACCTGGAATAATAACACAGGATTGGCTAACTCCCAATACCTGGAATGCACAAGATTGACATAGATCAATACCTGGAATAATAACACATGATTGGCTAACTCCCAATACATGGAATGCACAGGATTGGCTAACTCCCAATACCTGGAATAATAACACAGGATTGGCTAACTCCCAATACCTGGAATGCACAGGATTGGCTAACTCCCAATACCTAGAATAATAACACAGGATTGGCTAACTCCCAATACCTGGAATGCACAGGATTGACATAGATCAATACCTGGAATAATAACACAGGATTGGCTAACTCCCAATACCTGGAATGCACAGGATTGGCTAACTCCCAATACCTGGAATGCACAGGATTGACATAGATCAATACCTGGAATAATAACACAGGATTGGCTAACTCCCAATACCTGGAATGCACAGGATTGGCTAACTCCCAATACCTAGAATAATAACACAGGATTGGCTAACTCCCAATACCTAGAATGCACAGGATTGACATAGATCAATACCTGGAATAATAACACAGGATTGGCTAACTCCCAATACCTGGAATGCACAGGATTGGCTAACTCCCAATACCTGGAATAATAACACAGGATTGGCTAACTCCCAATACTTGGAATAATAACACAGGATTGGATAACTCCCAATACCTGGAATGCACAGGATTGGCTAACTCCCAATACCTGGAATAATAACACAGGATTGACATAGATCAATACCTGGAATAGTTGCACAAGATTGACATAGATCAATACCTGGAATAGTTGCACAGGATTGACATAGATCAATACCTGGAATAGTTGCACATGATTGACATAGATCAATACCTGGAATAGTTGCACATGATTGACACAGATCGATACCTGGAATGGTTGTACAGGATTGACATAGATCAATACCTGGAATGGATACACAGGAATAATATAAATCTAATGCTTGTACTAGTTGCACAGGATTGGTGTAATCCAATGCCTGGAATACTTATATAAGATTGGTATAGACCAATGCCTGAATAAGACATGATGATGTACACTCTCATGTCCATTATAACCAAAATTTGTTTAGCAGATTGGCTAAGGCCAATAAGTTGAAACAAGAATGTATCATGGGTGACATATCAAGATAATGAGTGTCACAAGAGAAGTTTGATATGATGGTATAATATGGAGGATAAATGATATACATGTTCTTCCTATTCCTTATTAAGAGAATGCTTTAAACTGCTCATCATCTTCCCAGTTTTATATCCTTAATTGCAATAATAATGTTTTGGCGGAGAGTTATATCTCTCGCTGGGGCAATTTATAATTGTCTCACCCCCGTGGGATCTAACATTTTTAGGTGGACGCGGACAAAGAAGCATATACTCTTTTGCAGGAAAAGGAAAGCTATAGCCTGGACAGCAGTACGATATCAGGTGGATATACTGTCTGTCAAGTTATGTAGCTAGAAAGTCCTATGTGTCGTCTCTGTACTCTCAGGTCCTCGGAGTTTTTAGTCAGTGTTTTAATACATCAATCTAAGGTTTTGGCTTGATGCCCCGAGATTCGTATATTGTCTGTATATAATGTTTATAAGGCAGTTGATGATGTAGTCTCTGAAAAGAGATGGTACATGTTATGTACGTTTGAACTAGAATATAAATTTTATACAATGGTTCTTGATAGAAAAGATTTCCTATGTGAGGATCTCTTTGCAAAAAGTTTTAAATTATTAGTGATTTTCAGTAATCCGCTGGTGATGATCGCTTCCGCATGTTTTATTATTGTTAATGAAACTTGTTATCTTAATAATGGCATGTGTCGTTACATTTAACTACCTTATACCCCCTCCTAACTCCCCATTTTTGCATTCCACCCATTATACTCCATTTTCACCTCCATTCCACTCCATTTCACCATTTCCACCACCAAAACCCTAGTTTCTTGGTGTTTTGGACACTTTCCACCATCATTCCATGCCTTTGCACCTTAGAAGAAGGAGGAGGATGTCTTACAATAGCTTAAGAGGAGGATTAATCCATCTACACAAAGCTCCATGGCCACTTTTACTTCTTTCTCCTTTCTTTTTGTATTTTTTATTACTATGAGTAGCTAGACACCCTTGGGTGGGTTGTTTGGGGTCGAAAATGTTACTTTGATACCATGTTGGGGAAAATTGATATGTAATCATTATGATTTCGTTTTCTAATGATTATGTTCAATTTATATCTCATTTTGCATGAATTTCTTATTGGTATATGCTTGAAATCACCTAGGAGTTTAAGGAAATTGATTATATGTGTGAATTTTGGGATTTGCTCCTAGGTCAAATTCATGGATCCCTAGCTAGCTACCAATATTCCTACATGATAATCAACTCTCCTAACCCTATATGAGAGATATAAGTATCTAGTTTAAGTGAATTTAGTGTGATTAGCATGGAGCCTTCTCAAGGGTAGAATGTGGGTGAATTGGGGCCTAAAATGTCATTTACACTCCCATTACTATCCTTGATCCCTAATTGATCTAAAAGCCTCTAACATAGAAACCTTGACTAGATTAGGTCCTAATAGAATTCCATCTAAACCCCAATTTAAATGAGCCTCGTAAGGGTGAATAGAAAATGGTAGGGATTAATTTTACTTCTCACGCCCTAGCTCCCCCACGGGCAACTGGTAGTTTAGGGCAATTCATTAGCACCTAACTTGTTTTTCATCTTGGATGATTTGGATGGATGAGTGATGTTTGTATGCTATGACCCCCTAACTAGTTGACAACTCCATTCCCCAAAATAGTCCACACATCTCTTTATTGCATTAAAACCCTAAATTTTCTTCTTACTTAGTTTGTGTTAGATTAGTTAGCGCTTTACTTGCTTAGTTAGCTTATTACCTTATTATTTCTAGATTAGATCTTTAATTTCTCTTTTTCCTAGTTTTCTAGTCTAGTTTAGTGTAAATATCTTCTTACTTGCCTTAGCATAGCTTGTTCCTTTCTCACTTACCTTGTCTTTTCTTGCTCATTAGAACTAATTGTCTAGGATTAACTTAGGTTTTGATCTTATTCTCTTTTAATTGCTTTCTTGCACATCTTAGAGTAATAAAAAAATCAACCATCCAACCTTTCAACCCTAGACTCCACAGTTGGAACCTATCCAAAACTAACCTAGCTCTAGTGCCCCCTTTCTCTCTTGGGTTTGACACCTAACTTGCCACCCTCCTATACTATAACACGACCCATGTGCTTGTAGGTGTAGTGTGTTAGTGTATGTGAGCAGCCTATTAGGGCTTTACAAATTTTGAAATATACCCATGTGTTCCGATCTTGTGGGGGCATCTAGTCAGATCTAATTGATTAGTGTGTGCACCTCTAGAGGAAACACACCAAGCTATCTGGCACCGTTGTCGGGGAAGGAAGGAACTCAGCCTAGCTAGTTAGTTTTGTTTTGATCTTGTGCTACTACCCTCATCCTTGCTATTGTTTATTCATTGTATTCTGTGTGCATACTGGTTTGTAACTTGGCTTATTTTGTTTTATTATGCCTTTGTGCATGTGACAAGCCACACAGGGAAGGCAAGATGGAAGGCCATAATGCACCTGACAAGCTACTTCATGATTACTTCATGTCTGGCAACTACAATCATCAATTTATAGTAAAGTTGATCAAATGCCAGGGGAGAAATTCTCTATCCCTCCAGGTATTCTTGGGCTCCTATCCACCTTCTACGGTTTGGAGAGTGAGAACCCCTACAAGCACTTGGATTCCTTTCTTGAAGTGTGCTCCACCTTCATAATTCCAATGGCTAGTGATGACATAATCAGGTTGACCTTGTTCTCTTTCTCACTCAAAGACAAAGTAAAAGATTGATATGATTCAAAGAGAGAAATCATGGGTTGGGAAGAGATGAAGAATGCCTTCTTGAGGAAATTCTAGTCTATTGCAAGGTTAACACAAATGCAGTGTGCCATAGTGAGTTTCAGTCAAATGGACAATGAGTAGTTTCATTATGCTTGGGAGAGATTCTTAAAGATGTTGAGAGAGTGCCCGCACCATGAGATCCCTTTGTGGTAGCTAGTTCAGTCCTTCTACTCTGGTATATATCCAACGGTTCAACCTACAATAGACTCTTCTTGTGGAGGAGTTTTTATGGCTAGGCCACCTGAGGAGACATGGTCACTGTTTGAGCACCTAGTAGAGAATTCAAGAATCAGAGCTTCTAGCATGATGAATGTCGGTGACCGCCCCTTTGGTGTGACATCTTCATCTAATAGTGAATCAAGCCCACAAGTGATGATTATTATTGGTGACATGGTGAGTTTCATGAAGAACAAAGTGAGAAGTGTCCCTTGTCACTCGATCAAATCTATTGAGTTCTTTGGTGAAGAAATGAAGGCACATCACTACTATAGCTACCAAGAATCACAAAGTCCAAGATATATCTCAAGGTTTGAGGAAGATGTTCTCTCTAGGTTGAAAAGATTTGATGATCTACAAAATAATATTACAAGGCTTGAGGAGTGGATAGAGAAGATATCTTCCATACTTGCTATCCAATAAGAGAAATTGTCTTAAAAACCCATCTTGAGTTTCAATGAAGTAAGTGGACCAATGCCTTCCTCACAAGTATTCTATAGTCCACCTCCCATGCAAGTGCAACCCATATACTACTTCTAAGGCCCTCTAAAGTCTCCCCCTCCATTACCACAACATTCCAACCAATTCACCTTCCAACCTCAATTCCCCCCTCCACCATAATTTCAATACCAAGTACCATGTAACATCCCTGACCTGGGTTATGAGTTAACCCTAGGTGTTTTGCCTAAATATGTGAATAAATCTTTGTGATTAACTCTGAGCATGTAATTAAGTTTCTCAGAAACATATATTTCAGTATTTGCTCCTTTTTATTTAAAGTTGTAGCATTGTTTTGATATACAGGGACCTATGTGAAATTTACCCAGTTAAAAGGGTTAGCTTGCAATTTGCACATGATGAGATGTTACTCTGATGTTGAGACATCATGAGAAATCTTTTTAGCAAAGTTTGAGGGATTTCCCAAGCTTGGGCACCAAGGTGCATCTGTGGAAGCAATCCCGGTGCTTGAAAACCCTAATTTGGGATAAAATGCAAATTACCCAAATTTAGGGATACAAATTGTGAAATATGTCATCTAATGTATCTTTTTTGACTCTTGCCATCATTTAGAGAAGAAATGATGAGGAAGTCACCTCAATTGAACTATCAGACTATGAGATATGCCTTGTGATTGAATAATCAGGGTATATGTGCAATATTTCCTTAGGTATGTACCTCATTATTAGCTTGCTCTCCTTTACCTTCTTTTCCTAAAACCTTAAGAGAAGGTTTGTCCTTAGAATGAAGAGGAAGGGACGATCAAGTAAAGAAGGAGGGACCTATTTGGAATTTTGGACAACCTATGAACTAATGTTGAAAATCCTATCCCATGTATATAAGCTCTCCTTTCCTTAGTTGCAAGGGAACTTAACCTTCGTTCCCTTACTGTTTCATTTCACCAAAGACGACCAAGGACTTCCTTGGAGCTAAGGAGGACGACCAATGGGTGCAAGGTAGGTTTAAACCCCTCTTCTTGCCTAATTCCATGGTTAGAACTCGAATTCAAGGTCATCTTCATGGCTAACTCTTGAAACCCTACCTTTCTAGCCGTCTCTTTTCATCCTTCCTTGGAGTTTTCACCTTGGCCAACCTGTAAGAACTCAATGACGCCATTAGAGCTTGGAGCTTGAAAGCTTGGAGCTCAAGAAGCAAGCTTTAGGTGGGTTTTATAACTCTAAACCCATGCTTTACTATGTGCATCTTTATATGCATTTTGGTGATAGCTCTTAGTGTTTCCCTACTTTTACCTGCTATTTTGCAAGCAAATCCATGGTATATTCGTACTGTTCTTGAGCTAGGAGATGAAGGCGTGATTTCCAAGAAAAACCCACCGCTTTTCACTTCCTTAAACGGTCTCAAAAGTTTTCTCTCTCGGTCTCAAGACCGCGAGGTGAGCAAACGGTCTCGAGACCGCGACAGGGAAAACGGTCTCCAAGACCGTTTGGCCCCGTTGACCGAGCGTGGACCTATAATAAATCTGTTCCTAATTATATAGGATGATTACCCTAAAAATATGGGAGGCTAACTCCAAAGGAATCGGGAGATATGACCTTTTTAAGGGACAACTTTAATTGAATTTATTACTGATTTTCAAACGGTCTGAATTTGCCTTTTTGGGCAAACGGTCTCAAGACCGTGTAAGGTCGTTGACTAAGCGTTTACCATATGAAATTACTGTTCAAAATTATGTTAATTAACAACTCACCAAGTTTTATGGTCTAATTCCAAACGGGCTAAGAGTTGAAGGGTGAATACTAGGGCTAACCCTAGGTGAAATCAGTACTGAAATTATGGTGACCTAATTAGGGTTTTTAGGGTTGATTGACCTAAACAGTCTCAAGACCGTTTGGGGGTCACCAAACGGTCTCAAGACCACTAGGGCAATCAACCAAGACCGTTTGGAGGCCTGGGGTCAAGATTAGTTGACCAATTGAAGGTATAATTACACCAAATTGCTTTGCAATAAAATAGTGACATGATCATCAACTCAATGGGTCAGACCTTGATGAATCTGCACTAGAATCCAAAATTGGATGGGCAAACGGTCTCAAGACCGTTTGGAACTCATCCAAACGGTCTCAAGACCGAGAGGAAAATCACCCAAGACCGTTTGAAGGTCTAGGGTTGAGTAATTTGACCAATTGAGGACCCAATTGCAAATAAGTTATCAATTTAATCAAAATTCTGTTTTGTGGCTCAATCATGGTTCAACCCCTATCAAATCACCTTAGATTTTGATGAAATCTTGGGAAAACGGTCTCCAGACCATGTGGGGTCCACCCACATGACCTCAAGACCGTTTGGGCCAAGTTTGAGCCCAATTGAAGCTCAATTGAAGGGTTCAACCTTGTGTTGATGCACATTGTTGAGTATTGATGGGTGAACATTGATAGACCCTAATTGAATCGATTTCAATCCTAATTGGTCAACAATTGAGGGTCAATTGAATGACCAATTGGTTAAGCATAACCTTAGTTGACCCAATCCATAGGTGGTCAACATAACTTTGACCTTTTGAGGGCTTCAACATCGGTTAACATCATCGATTGTATCTTTGATTTTGTTGATGGACCAAGCGGCTGAGACCATGTGAGCCTCGCGGTCTCAAGACCGTGAGAGGGCTCGCGGTCTCAAGACTGTGAGGGGGCTCACGGTCTCAAGACCGAGAGGAGGCTCGTGGTCTCAAGACCTCGAAGGGCCTCACGGTCCTGAGGTCAAACTAGCTAAACGGTCAACATCTCTTCGCGGTCTCACCTCCAATTTGATCTTCGCGGTCTCAACATCAATTGAACCAATGATAGGGCTTCGCGGTCTTGAACCACTTGGAAAGGCTCACGGTCTTGAAGCCTAAGGGGGCTCGCGGTCTTGGAAAGTCAAAGTGGGCAAACGGTCAACACTTTCAACCGATTTCAACTCAATTGATGATTAATGATTGAAATCAATCAATGTGATTCTAAGTTGACTTCTTTCAATCAATTCATAATATAAATGGTCCAATGTTGCCCAAATCAAACCCTAATGATAATCTAGGATAGTAAGGGGTTATTTGACTAAGGTTTTTGACCATAATGATGATCAATGGGGTGAATTACCAAAATACCCCTGAAGGGTCAATTGAGTTATACCTTGCTCAATTCAAACTCTAATTACATGAGAATGATGTTTTTAGTCATAATGATTCTATCCAACTTGATATAGTCTAATGTTATCATCAACCATTAGTATGATGAAAGAGAGAGTACTTTAGAGAGAGAAAGTACTCTAGAGAGAGAAAGTACCCTAGAGAGAGAAAGTAACTCTAATCACATAATGGTGATGTTTTTGGCTATGTTAGCCTATGATGACTCAATCCAACCTGTTTTAGAGTAATGTTGACATCACATAACCTTATGATGAGAGAGAAAGTACTTCTAGAGAGAGAAAGTACCCTTTTTAAGTGGAAACTCAATTGAAGCATCCCCAATACACAGAAATGAGCATAATTAGGGTATGATCCACCTGTGTGAGATCATAAAAACCCTAATTATGATAAATGATGAACTTTTCACTAATCTAAGATCATCATTGAAGATGTTACTCATACATGATGATGTTATGAGTTCAATTCACCTTAATGTGAATAGTAAACCCTAATTCAAGGGTAATGACATGCTTTTGAAAATTAAACTCTATTTGATGAGAATTAGAGATTTAAACTCTTATGAAGAGAGTAGGAAGGATATTCCTTATTTTTGTATTACCTTTATCAGTTGTATTAACCATGCAGGTTCTGATATGAAGGTAATCATATCCAGGTATGGATGATGATGTTATATTCATTAAAGGCATGTTGTTAGCCTTATGAATAAGTAAAATAATCTGATGTCTTATCAGTGGCATCCTATACTGATAATGGGCTGCGAGAGCCATGAATACCATCAAAGTCATGCCTTAGAGATGACTTGTGATGAGGATAATGAGAAATGATGATTGATATGAGTTAGGCCTGTTACATTTAGTATCCTTCTTTTATAGCTGCTATGCTATTGTTATTGTTTTCAGAACAATGTATGCTGTTAAAGAATACTGAATGTACCTAACTAATCAAGTATAATGTAGAGCCCTGATCATAGATCCATCATTGTCAGAAATTAAATGATGGTGAAACAGGTTTTCCTCAGGGAACTCCTGGAGCACATACTTTTGAGTATGTGGGGTACATGGATGTGTAGAACCTTACATCCTAGTGTAGGAAAGTGATGTAGATGTGTAATCCATCCATCCTTCACTATAATTCCATACCGTATCTGTCACGGAACCAGAATCTCAGTCCCATGAACCAAACGTATACCAAAGGCGAAATGCGGAAGCGTAAAGCTTAGCACACATGAACAGATAACAAGATACAAGCACCAACATAAACTCAACAATCAACAATATATATATTAAGCAACATCATTATATTACATGATTTGAATTACATATTCGAGAGTCACTGTGTACAAGTCTGCTCATGTATACTATATCTGGATCTTACAACAAGTACACCTAGAATAGCTCACCAAGCCCATCAACCTTCTAGCCATCTCTGAACCTAAAAACAACATACGAGAAAAGGGTCAACACACGAGGTGTTGAGTATGGGGTCGAAAGATACACATATATATAAGCTTTGCATAATTTTGAAAAGATTTCAAGATTAAACGAACAAGAATAAACATGTTAATTGTTTAACAAATGCGAAATCATATTTTATGTCATTTCACTCCATTATACCAACAATATCAATATCAAACATGTTTAAGGCCTTTGACCAACTTCCCGTCGGAAGGGTCCGTAAGGGTGCTCAAGCTTAGCTAACCCTTTTATACGAGAGGGACCTCAAGGTCGTAACCAAGAGCCCTTTATCAACAATATTATAATGGAGTTCCAAATATATATGTGTTCAAGTTATAAAACAGACGAAGCAAACATCGAGTATGACATATCAATACTACATGGCAATATTTGAGAAAATAGACAAACAAGCATATAATATATGTCTTTTCAAGCAAGAAAGCGGTAGTCATATAACTAGATAAGGCCCATACCTGATTCAGAGATTCATAACCTACCATATCCTTCACCATCTAGCCATATGCCAAACCTGATTAACACAAGATTACATATATGCATTAGATTCTCATCATTAACCCTAATTAGATGCATTTTAGGGTTTTGGCCAAGGTGGGTCCCAAGTTGCTTATTGGGTCATTAGGTGATCTTATACTGATTTAGAGGTCATTATTATGGTGTGGTTCAAGTTTCATATCATTTTGATGTTCCATGCACTTTCTATGATCATATCAAGGTTTAAGGCATTTACATGCATTCTAGGGTCGAAGGACTCACAATGGAGCATCCTATATCATGATTCATCAAGTCGAGAGGTCTAAATCTAAAAGATGATTTAGATCAGAAACATTAAGCCATGAGAAACACCTAAAAGGTTAGGTCAGTGACCAAAAGAAGCAGGATCAACAATTTAGGGCAAGTTCAACATTATAGTCCAAAAGAGTCACATGATGACATATGAATTAATCATAGATCAAAGATAATTATTAAGATGTTTATTAGGCTCAAAAGTAACCCTAAGTTACTGCTATGATGATTAGTGGGTAAGACAAGCATCAATGTCTCAATATTGAACATACTTATATACCACATGTGATTAATCATGATCAAGTTGATTGTTTTATCAAACTAGAAGGGATGCACTAGGATTTAAGGTTTGAAACCAAACTCATAGTATAAGTATTCTCTTGCTGATCGTTTTGATATATAGTTTTGTATATTTTTAACCATCATAGCATTGTTAAAGAGGTCTTAGAAAAAGCCATGATATTAACCTCATAATAGAGCAAAAGAAAACACCTTGGTAGGCTTGGGGCAGGCCGCTGGGCTCTCTTGCTCGGCCCAAAAGCATTGGCTGGGGTCGGCCCGTATGGGAGGGAACTTCGTCTCCCCGACCCGCTCAGGCGCGCCCCTGTTCTTGCGGCAAAACAGAGCCGACGCAGTGGTTGTTGTCCGGGCTCCCAACCGCCGCCAGGCTGCAGTTGAAGGGGGGGGGGCGAACGGAGATGGAGTGGGGCAGGTCAGATTCACGCTTGAGCATCCATCCCTCCCATCCTCGCTGCAGCAGGGACATGTGAAGGAAAACGGCCAGGTCTGATCCAGCGCCGCCAGCCCCTGCTTCTTCATCACCGTAGGGACTACAGCAGGTGGGTAGGGTCAGAGGGATGGTGGACTATGGCACCTCGACCGCCCAAGATGTAGTGTACCCGCCACCGTTGAGGGTGTACCAGCCGCCGATGTTGCTTACCATGCTAGAATCGGACTCAAGCGGCAGAAGGCATAGACGTTTAGGGGTTAGGGAAGAACGGCTCAACAGTGGAGGAGGAAAGGAAGAACAGGAACTACGGTTAGATAGGAGGCGGGTTAGAACTCTAGGGTTTTATACTTGGCAAGATAGGGTTTGGGGTCATGCCCCCCTTCCGTTACCCAAACTGGTGGAGGCGGAGAGCGTTTCCTTGGTCGTTCATCAATTACCAGAAGAGGAAAAGAGAGGAGGGAACAAGAAGATGGGCTACAGTGTTGTATTGGGCCTATGTGGCCGGCCCAACAGAGATAAAGGCATGGAATTGAGCTAAAACAAGGTATAAAAGAGTAGATCTTAGGAAAATCATAACAAATCGTAGGAAGGTCCAAATGGTCTCAAATTTGGACCATAGCTTCATAACAGGGTCTAGAATAAGTGTGCAAAATATCAAATCAAAATAAGCATGTATTATCAACAATTTAATCAAAGGGTTTAAGGGTATAACAACACTAACATTTCATGCATAAATGTGTATCATATTGACTCAAAATGTGTAATCTTGACTTTGGTGGACATTATAGAGTTATTAAGTCAAAGGAGACATAAGTAGTGAAGACTTAAAGTAACAAGAGTAATTATTCACAAATAGGAGAAAAATCCACTTTATCACAGTATCAGTGGTAGGTAAACATGAAACCTCTTGATGACGAAGACATCACAGATATCCGTATCAGTGGTAGGTAAATATGAAACCTCGTGATGACGAAGAGAGTACAGAACGCCACTGTGACTCTAGAATAGCGAAGGACCAGTTTACCCTGGTGAGCTATATTAAGTAGAGACACGAGATGTCCTACAAGTGATCCTCTTACTGACTGAGGAAGGTGAAGGTCATGAGAATCCGGCTCTCTTAATGACCTATGTATGATACTGATGTGACTTCTCAGCGATCAGTTGGAGTATGAGTGGTAAGCCTCATCTCCACAGGGCATAATGTTGTTTGTAAAACATAATCAACCATGTAGTATAACTTGTTAGAGATGACTCCAAGTTAGTTGATTGATGTTACATTGCAATAATGTTTATATTCTCCATATCTCCTAAATGGTTAAGATCTTGTTATACTTGCAACTGTTATAGAATGCTTTAAAGGCTTTATTATTTAAGATATTCTTTGATGTTATAATAAAGCTTCTGGCGAAGAGTTATAACTCTCGCTGGGACAATTATGTATAATTGTCTCACCCCGTAGACTTCAACTTTTTAGGTGGACGTCAGAGACGAAGGAACCAGCCTACAGGTGATCAGTCTCAGCAGCAGCACCAGGGGCAGCAGTAATCTCAGGTGGAGATTGTCCTGCCATATGGTGTAGTTAGAGTCAGTCCTATGTGTCCTCTGTACTCTCAGGTCTTGGAGTCTTTTGTATAGTGATCTTGAGATTTTGTATCTGGATGTATATAATTACTCAAGAAGTAATTATCCTGAGATGTAAACATTTTATCTCTCTTTATGAAAGAAGCTTTTATGGATCCAAGCTCTTGTCTCGGAAAGTTTTAATTTCCCGTGATTTTTGTCTTCCGCTGATTACCGATTCGCTTCCGCTACGTTTTAATCGTGTTTATGTCATGGTTTGGAGATCAGAGCCCACATACCACCTCCCCCTCCTACACAACCATAACATGCTCTCCCTCTCCACCATGAGAAAGGTAGTGTTGTGATGGTTCTAAGGAGTGAGAAATCTCTCGAGCAGTCCAAAATTCAAGGAAAGGTTGATAAAGTAAAGAAAAGACACCCAAGCGGTGATACTGTGATTGAGATTACCGAAGATGATATTGTGATATGAGCTGTTGAGTTTGGGATACCATGTGCTCCACCTCACACTCCATTTTCAGGTTCCTGCATCCCTAGTGTCCCACTTCATGGCACACCCCAAGAGAATCATGTTGATGCAAGTAAGGTCAAAGCAAGTGATCCACCATTCATTGAAGCATTAGACGATCCACTAGAAGTAAGGAGAAGACAAAATCACAATGTTGACATTCTTGAGGTGTTTTGCCAAGTGAAGGTCAACATTCCATTATTGCATGCTATTAAGTGAATTCCATCCTATGCCAAGTTCCTCAAGAACCTATGCACTATGAAGAGAAGGTCAATGGGGGGGGGAAAACCAAAGAAAGTCAAGTTGATCAAATAGGTGAGATCAATCCTCCAACAATCACTTCCCATGATGAGAAAAGACCCAAGAGCCCCACTCATACCTAGATACATAGGGGGACATCACATAGACCGATCCTTACTTGGTTTGGGATCTAGTGTGAAATTGATGCCATATAGTCTCTATGTTGAGTTGGGTTTAGGCAAGTTGAAACTAACACATTGCACTCTCCAATTAACAAACTGTTCCATCAAAGTTCCTAGAGGAAGAGTGGATGATGTTTTGGTGATGATTGACAAAGAGGTGCAATGTTCCCAACTGATTTCATTGTTCTTGACATGGAGCCGGAGGATAGGAAGATCCCCATCATCTTGGGAAGGCCGTTCTTATCTACAAGTGATGCCGAGATACATGTGCGTAGTGGCACAATGATAGTTTCATTCATGGACATGAAGATAAAGATTGACATATACAAGACCTCAACCTGGCGAGTTCGAGATGAGGATATTGGGATTGTCACTTCAAGAGTCTGACTGGTCATTTGAGTGAAGGAGATCCAAATGAGAGGATGGATGATAACTTTTGTGATCAAAGGGATGAAGAACATAGGTTGAATACGAATGAGAGATTCATTTAGTGTAAGAATGGACACATGATGATTCCAAATGGTCGAGTAATTGAAGAATCCCCAAGAAGCCTACCTGAAGGCATGAAACTCAGTTCTTGTGGGAGGCAACCCACCTAGGTTTGTGGAATTTTTCACCCAATATATTATTTTTGATATTTTTGTTTTACTTTTACACTTTCCAAGAAAACACACTCACTTGTTTTTAATAGTGCTTGTCTAGTTTTAAGATGTACAAGTGAAAACATGGTGAACTGAAGGAAATATGAGTCAAATTGAGAGAAGGTTTCAAAGAAAAATCAATTTGGGTCAAGATTTTGAGTTTTTAAAGAAACTTTAAAAGAAATTAATAGATACAATGCCCACACAGTCATGGTGCAAAGGAACGACAGTGAAGGTGCACTCTCAAATCATAGAGGGTTATTAGAACTGAGAAAAAATGACAAGTACAACAACACAGCCGCGCAAGGTAGAACGGACATGTGACAACAAGACAAAACGGCTGTGTGCACAACACTGCCACATGGCCATTTCGTGAACCATGGTTGTGATGCAACCCGATTCCAACACTTAAGTTAGTTTTTGGAAAAATTTCATAACTTCTTCAGTTCATTTCTCATGAACAACACGCCCATTCTACATGAACCGATGGTTGTGTAGCACCGTCTAGTTACTCTCCCACCCTTTCGTCTCCACAAAATCACCCCAATCCATCTCTAATCATTCCCCCACCATTTTCACTACCCTAATATCTCATTTCCACCCATTTTCACCCACAAATCTCAGCATCTTTCTCCACCCCACCCAACAACCACTTTCTTTAGAGAAAACTTAATTTCTCAAATTTCTCCACCAATTTCAGTCAAAGATGAAGCAATTCACCAAGCAAGTGGTGTACAAGACTAAGGGTGTTCTCTCCTACCAACGTCAATCCAAAAACATATCATCTTCAACCTTGACATCATCCCTTGGTCCTCTGTCGCCACAGACAACCTCCACTTCACATGGAGAATCACCTCATATGTCGGTGTCGATGGATCCTATGATGGAGGAGTCCTCTAGAGTACTCATTGGATATGGGACAATAGCCTAATTGTCTATTTCCTCTAGGGCAGTGCCCCTGCCATCACCACCTCGACCTTCTATTTCAGTAGCTCGACCATTAAATTTGTCCCGTCCTTCAACATCTACATCACCACAGCCATAACCACAGTCGAGATCATGACAATGACTAGTTATTGATGATGAAGATGAGCAAAAGCAAAATGAATAAGATCATCCTGCACAAGAGGATGAAGCTATGCAAGAAGACATACTCGAGGTGAGAAGCAAGAAGATGAAGAAGCCAAAGTACCCAGAGTGCTTGACGCATAGGGTGATATCTACCTACTACACGTGCCAGGAGACAATGGAAACCTTAGGCTTCTTCGAGTACTACTAAGGAGTGATGGAATACATGGGTCTATTTGAGGTTTTGACTACATTATAGGAGACATAATCGAGCTCACACATCAATTCTTAGCCACTTTAGAGAAGGTCACCGAGGGTGGCAAAGACACCATTGGAGTCATCATTGGGGATAAACATTGTGTCATCACTTCATCAATGTTAAACAACTTTTTTGCTCCAAGCGGGGAAATGGCATATCCCTTAGATAATGGAAAGATAGATAAGAATGCCAGTTCTAGTTTCACTGCCATGTGGAAAGCGTTCACCGACCATAGTGAATTTTTAGCGGTGAAGTCAAAGACTAACTTGCTCCATAACCCCTTCCTACACTATGTTTAGAAGGTTCATGCAAACACTATTTTTGGTCAATATGAGAATCAAGGGAGTTGCACAAAGAAGGAATTGTGTGTCCTGGGATGGATGACGAAGGGCAAGCATGTGAATCTAGGTGCACTAACGATTGATCAGCTAAGGATGGTCCCCTCCAAGAGCAAGAGTCTATTCATTATGGGAGGAATACTGGGCATACCGAGTCGGGGGGAAGTTAGTAGACCTACAATATCTCATTCGTTCTTCTATGTTAGCATTGGTTGATCAGAAATTCATATACCAGGTCAACTCCCCATACCCAGGCATTGCAGTAGAGCTCCCATACCACACTGCACCTCTCTTAGATTTCATGGATAGTGTGAGGAGATGGGAGGATGAGAACCCTCAGGACACTTTCCAGCAACCTCAGATCATTCCTGAAGGATTAGGTGAGTCACAGGAAGCTGTTGAGAGGAGGAGGATAGCTGAGGAGAGAGATACTCATAGGGTCAGGAGATAGGAGGTGGAGATGACACATCAGCCCTAAGTGAATGCATATGATATGTCTACTATACATGCACAGTTGGAAGGTATTTAGAGCACACAAGATGGAATCTTGAGAGCCTAGGAGGAAATTCTGAGGGCATAGGAGGGTTTTCAATGCACATAGGATGCAATGTGGTTAGATCATCAATAGATTCATTATCATATCAACCACATGCATTAGTTTCAGCATGCCTAGGCCCAGAGGAACCCCTAGTGGGGGGAAGATTGGTGGGGTGCACTGCCTGCATATCTTGATTCCTACCTGCCTCCACAATCAGACTACTGGTGCACCTACTACCAACATCCTCCACCACAGGGAGGAGCATGACCACTGCCACCACAGTGGTCATCTACCCTATCACCGATAACATCTAATATTATACACTTTTTGCATATATTTTATACCTCTCCTAACATATCTTTTATAGGATTTTCCACTTATTTTAGCACTTTATGCCATGAATCTCATTTGCACACCTTTTTCATCCTTGTAGCATCACATCGAGCCATGATCATAGTTGGCACCTCGACCGTAGCTCATCGACCACTAGGGACCCTCTCACCATGGTCGATGTCCCCAAGGTCACACCAATGCTTCACGATCGCGATGCCTCATTCCCTTTTTGGTCACGACCTACAATCCATTCATCTCGACCTCGATCGAGGTAGTGCCTCAACTAGGGTGATTCCATGCCGCAAACAAGGAGGAATCATAACTGAGGTGGTGCCGTGCCTTGACCGAACTAGAATCACGACTGAGGTGGTGTTATACCTCGATCAAGGTACTGACTCGACGAACCACTATGGTGACCTCAAACGAGGAGAGGCCTCGATCGACCACAATCAAGCCTCGACCGATACCAAGCCTCGACCATGGTGTGGATGGTTAAGTCAGTGGGAAACACCTATAAATAGTCCACCCACCTTGACTTGTCACATCATTAGATCATCAAGGACCACAAAGTGCTGCCAAATTCCATACCCACTCTCATCTATCTGATCAGTCTTGGATCTCCAAAGGTGGAAGATGAGGAGAGAGAAGATTGAAGGCCCCTCTCCCTCGAAAGAAGGAGAGCTTCCACACCATCCATTCTAGATCTAGATTCGAAAGATTACTTTGGTGTATCGCCATCTTCTCCCTCTCTTCTAGATCTGTCATCTCTGCTATGTTGTACCCTTTTCCTCTTTGTGGTTATCATGTATCTATCATTTTGTAATGCCGTTATGCTTCCCGTTAACATGTGTGGCTAAAAACTTAACTTGGGTTGGGAGTAGCCACTAAGGATCTCCCAACATGTATATTCTTGCTTCTTATTGAATATATATATGCTC
Organism: Alisma plantago-aquatica; assembly: GCA_963693085.1. Lineage (NCBI taxonomy): Eukaryota > Viridiplantae > Streptophyta > Magnoliopsida > Alismatales > Alismataceae > Alisma > Alisma plantago-aquatica. Next base: position 113,262,383 of record OY856410.1, on the reverse strand, counting down.
ATATCAATATTATCTCCATACGCTTGTTATTAATGCTTAACTTGTATGATTAGCTATCATCTTGTGATGTTTGATCGTTGGTACCTCGAAAGAGTAGTACCTCCTTTATCTGGTGTTATGGAGTAGTATGAATGCATGAGAATGTTGGACTGCTAAGGCTTATGATCATATGATTTTCTTTGTGGTTGTAAGGTTGTTATCTCGAGAAGGAGGCCACCTTAGATCCTAGATCTATCCTTATCTCAAGAGAGGAGGGTATAGACACTTCTATGACTGCTTGTAATCTTGATAGGAGTATACAAAGGGGAGTGATGTTTTTCATGTTGGTGAGAGACCTTAGTCGGTGAAACCCGGTCCTAGTTCCCTTCCATATTTTTATTTCTCACCATCCATTCTTGTTTCTCATGTTGTTATTTTCCTTCTTTATTTTAACTTTCTTTGTTTTGTCTTGAGAACCATTGTTCCTTAGGGAACAACCTTTTTAAACCATCTATTTATCCAGAGTATATGAGTGTGCGACCCTACATACTTAACACCTTCTGACCTTGTCCCTGTAGTTCGACCCTGATTACTACATCTGATCCTATATAATAGTTGTGGGGGCTTGAGTGTCAGGTTACTATCTTAAGAGTCTGACTACTCTAGATTCACTCCATTTTGGACGTGCGATTTAGACTGGTCAGTCACTCCTATACTTTAGTGTCATGCTGAGGACAACATGATTCAAATGTTTGGGGTGGTAGGATGGTATGCCCTTTTCTCATTTCACTCATTTTACATTCACCTGCCATTTACTTTTTTCTCTTATTTTTTCTATCTACATTAGATGTTTTCCTTGCTTTGCACCCTTTCAAGTCATGTAGTTTACATTCTTGCTATTTTTGTATAAATTTCAAAATTTTTGCCTTTCTTTCCATGCATTGCATATTATGCATGCAGTGTTTTAGTAATGTTTGCATGTTTTTAGCTAGAATTTGCTTATTTCTTACTTTATGTTCAATAATATAGGATTAGATGTGATTGAAGGAAATTTTTCACCATTTTGGCCAATTTTGCCCAAATTTGGAATGTCTTGCCAAAAAACATGTTTTGACCCAATATCTACTCATTAGATGGAAAATAATGATTTTTGACAAATGCAAGTGATTTCTTATGGTTTACTGCTAAATGGTATCATTGATTGACTTTTTACATGTGCACCAATTTTCTTATGTTCGTGAATGGTTTGGTTGAAGTGTGATATAAGAAAACTACAAATGCTTAGGGTGTTTAGAATCTTATGATAGAAATGTGGCTCTAATGTTGCTCATTCATGTGGTGTGATATCAATTGATGAATGTTGGACTAATTTTCATGCAAGAGATCTTATGTTGAGGACCTCACCAATGACCCCTCTTTGACTTGAATTTTCTTTCATCACTTTCTTACCTCTCTGCCTCATGAAAGGATGTAGAAGTGCACACATTCAGCCTTGGCCTCATCCAAAAGTTTGGGGTGGCCATATCTATATCCCATCGCTTCACTCTCACCACCACACACCCTACCTACGCTAAGGGAAAACAAAAGAAGAAGTAATAAGAAAATAAAATATGCTCCTATTAAGAGAATCGAAATAAGGAAAAGATGACTGTGTAAAAGCACTCCAAAACTCTTATTGCATCCCTTTCTTCCATTTGCATACCCATTGAGCTAGGAAATGTCAAACCTAGCTCACTTCACCCTTATTCGTATCCACGTGGGTCACTTGGTGTGGTTTGATGCATAAAATTAAATGCATGAAAATGAAACATCACTCTTGGTCGTATTTGATTAAGACCACCATGAAATGGTTAACCCGGAGCAATATGCCAGTTATATGGATTGAATGTGTGTTCTATGCCCTATATTTGAAATTTGTGTGCTTAGTGCCTTTGTCATGATTGGAATGTCAAAGCAGGACAGGAGAGAGGTGGAATACATGTACTTAGTCACCATTGATCTTATCCAGTCAATAATCATCTATTGCATTGCACTTGTCATTTTTTGATTGTGAAAAATTGTAGAGAGATTGAGTTGGAGCATAGTTGAGGACAAGTATGTTTTAAGTTTGGGGTGGTGATGCAACCCTATTTTAGGGCTTCATCCTATGTCTTACTAGGTTTTAATCACATTTATACCTGCTAGATTATATGTTATTTCCCCTAATATGCATATTTGTGTAAAATGCACTTATGGACATTATTTGCATGCTTTTAGGTATTTGGACCACACTTGGATGGAAGAGAGAGAGAAGGAGTGATACTAAGGTTTCTCTACTCTCAGAGAGGCCCAATGTGAAGTCCAAGGCTCCCTCAACCTACCCCTAGTGGCCAAATATCAATTGAAATAAAGGTATCCAAGGAAACACAAAGATTCAACTCGATGTGTTGATCCAAAGACCTACATGGATGTGGTTCCACAGAACGGCTATGCTAGCTAATTCCAAAATCAATAGAGTCAACATTGAAGCAATGCAGGAATTACCGCAGTCGTGCCACTCAGAATGGTCATGGTAGATTGACCCAGAACGATCGTGCCACCTTGCATGGCTATGTAGTAGTTCAATGCAAAATGGTCATATTGTCAAGAACAGGCAAGCCAATTCCAAACCACATGAGCATGGTGACCACCACGTCTGTGCCACTCACACCCACCACAGTCATGGTGACCACCATGGTCGTGCCACTTCCAGTTCAAATCCAACATTGTTACTATCATTTCTCACCATTTTTCACCTTGGTTGTTCAACCCCACCACGACCATGGTCATCCCTACCCACCATGGCCGTGCTACCCAACACGGTCGTACTACTCACAAAAACCTAGCCCCTTTTCCACTGTATTTTCTATTTCACCCCCACTTGACCTAGTGATTCCTCCCCACCTATATATACTTAGGTGGCGTCTCTACCGTGAGGTTTTCTACCTTCTACCCCCTCCTAGCTCACCATTTTTGCATTCCACCCATTCCACTCCATTTCCACCTCCATTCCACTCCATTTTACCATTTCCACCACCAAAACCTTAGTTTCTTAGTGTTTTGGCTACTTTCCACCATCATTCCATGCCTTTGCACCTTGGAAGGAGGAGGAGGACCTCTTATAGTATCTGAAGAGGAGGATTACTCCATCTACATCAAGCTCCATGGCCATTTCTACTTTCTTTCTCCTTTCTTTTTGTATTTTCATTGCTATCAATAGCTAGACACCCTTGGGTGGGCTGTTTTGGGTCAAAAATGTTACTTTGATACCATGTTGTGGGAAAATGATATGTAAACATTATGATTTCATTTTCTAATGATTATGTTCTATTTATATCTCATTGTCCATGCATTGCTTGTTGGTTTGTGCTTGAAATCACCTAGGAATTTAGGGAAATTGATTATATGTGTGAATTTTGGGATTTGTTCCTAGGTCAAATTCATGGAACCCTATCTTGCTACCCAACTTGCTACATGATAATCAACTCTCCTTCCCTAGATATGATATCTAAGTAGCTAGTTTATATGAATTTAGTGTGATTAACATGGATCCTTCTCAAGGGTAGAATGTGGGTGAATTGAGGCCTAAAACCTCATTTCCACTCCCATTACTATCCTCGACCCCTAATTGCCCTAAAAGACTCTAACCTAGAAACCTAGACTTGATTAGGTCCTAATAGAATTCCATCTAAACCCTAATTCAAATGAGCCTCGTAAAGGTGAATAGGGAAATGGTAGGGACTAGTTCCCCTTCTCATGCCCCAGCTCCCCCATAGCCAACTGGTAGTTTAGGGAAATTCATTAGCACCTAACTTGTTGTTTGGTTTGGATGATTTGGATGGATGAGTGATGTTTTTATGTTATGTCCCCCAGCCTAGTTGACAAGTGCATTCCTTTAAACATCCCACACATCTCTTAATTACACTAAAACCCTAAATTGCCTTCTTGCTTAGTTAGTGTTAGCTTAGCTAGCTCTTTACTTTCTTAGTTAGATTCTTGCCTTGTTCTTTCCTATTTCTTTCTAGCTTAGATCTTTAATATCTCTTTTGCCTAGTTTGCTAGTCTACTGTAGTGTAGATCTCTTCTTTCTTGCCTTAGCATAGATCATTCCTTTCTCACTTGCCTTGTCTTTTCTTGCTTGTTAGAACTAACTGTCTAGGGTTAACTTTGGTTTTGATCTTGTTCTCTTTTAATTTCTTGCTTGCTCATCTTAGTGTAATCAACCATCAAACCCTTCAACCCTAGACTCCACAGTTGGAACCTAGCCAAAACTAACCTAGCTCTAGTGCCCCCTTTCTCTCTTGGGTTTGAAACCTAGCTTGCCTCCCTCCTATACTATAACACAACCCCGTGCACTTGCGGGTGTAGTGTGTTAGTGTATGTGAGCAACCTATTAGGGCTTTACAAATTTTGAAAGATAATCGTGTGTTCTGATCTTGTGGGGCGCATCTAGTTAGATCTAATTGATTAGTATGTGCTCCTCTAGCGGAAACACACCGAGTTATACCAATTTTAAGTTTACATCCACTATTGTAGTACATATAGTGAATAGCCCCTACAAGATGAGTGTAGTTGCATAAGATGGCCTCTTGACATCCCCATATATATATTTGTGTGTGTGTCAAAAATTCCTAGTAAATATATTTACAAACCCACAAGAGGAAAATTACAAGTCACACCCACATATGTAACAATAAAAAAAACTTTAGGGTTACAAAGACCTAGTTACAATCTATATGTAACAGAATAGGAGGAGACTTTCTGCACATGAATTACTTGAGATCCCAATTTCTTTTGTTGATTGGATTTGTATCCTCCATCCTATCTCTACATTTGTGGTGTAATAGCTAGATATTCTTCTTGTTCATGACAAATAAGCTCATAACATCATTGGTCCTTCCTCCATGGATTCTATAGTTTGTTTCCAACCAAATCAAGTGAATAGGAAGAAATGACCGAAAGTGATAAGGTGTTTCTCCCTTGCCTCCTATGCCCAACTTCAGATAGGTTATATTATAGGTTGTAATTGTCCTTGACACTAAGTTTTAACTTTTATCTCCCCCATAGGTATTTCTATAATTTTCAATACCAAATAGATGTTCAATGGACTGATTGTCATATTTACTTAGAACACAAGTAGTTACAAAACATGAATTCCATCTACTCACTCTTTCCATTACCAACAAGTAGTCTTCATGCACCCTTAAGGTTGTGAGGCTCCATCTTGATACATTCATGATTTTCCAAAGTCAAGAAGGTGCATCAACAACTAATTGATATTGGCTGCATTTTTCCTAGAGTTCTTCGATTGTTCCATTACTAAATTTAGGCCAAACCTTCATCATTCTGTTCTAAGTTTTCTAATATACCCTTCTATGTTTAGGATGTAGTTGTAGGTTCATTCCATATTGTTTCGTCTTTAAAAGGATCCATGTAGTAAGACCTTAAAATATCCTTTTGATTCTCAACAAGGTTTGATTATCTGCAAGGTCTGAAAGATTTTGCAGAGCTAGCTAATCCATCATTTAGAGGATATTTATAATGTTTCTAGTGAGCTAGTTGGATTGAATGATGAATGTATATTCATCATGAAATTCAATCACCATCTTGGGCCCAATTCAACTCAATTCATTCGATTTCATCTCCTAAATCTCACAATTTGCAAAATCGCTTAATTGGTTCAATCACCAAGATTATTAACTAAATTTATATTCATTTTATGCAAGACATGATGAGGTTCAACCATCACCTGGAACCCACCTCCATTTAACCCTAATCCACCTTCAACATAATCACCACCACTGCTTGCTTCATACCACCTTTATCTCCATCAACCATCATCCGAATCAAAACCGAATAAGTGGGGCCCATCTTTCTTTGCCCTAGATATACCTTCACCCATGATCATCTCATCAACGGTCTTGAACCTAGAGGTCTTGACCCTAGCGGTCTTGGCCATACAATTTTGATCTCTCGGTCCTAGCCATTCATCCATACGGTCTTGGCATTGCACTGACCTTTCGGTCTTGCCTCTACGATTTGAGCCTATGCACACCATCAGATCCCTCATCTACGATCCTCATCTACCCCCTCCATTCAGTTTGGGTTGCACATGCCCTAATGGTCTGCTCCTTCACCTCTCCTCATAGTCTCAAGACCGTGTAGCTGACCTTTCACAAGACCATATGGGCAACCAAGACCGCCACCATCACCTACCGCAATGATCTCCTGCCAAGACTTGTAGCAAGTAGCGAGGTCCTTCACCTACTAACCGATCGCCTCTGCTCCCTCACCTTCCTGTACCTACCTGTAACCCTAAAAGAAACCACACCTCTACCGTCATCAGTAGCATATCGACGCAGTGCTTTCCTACCTCTTCCATCTTCATCCCTATCAGCAACCCCCACGACATCATCCACGCCGCCGCTCACCAGTAGCGATCACCTCTGTGCTTCCATCCTCCATAGCACCCAGTGCCACCATCGCACGCCCACTGCCCTTCAAACCGATCAGAAAGAAACAGTCTTCAAGACCGATCAGTGACAAACGGTCTTCAAGACTGATCAACAGCAAAATGCTCGATCCTCAAGACCGCTAGGCCGAAGACCATTTGGACACAGATGCGAGGACCATGAGGAAGCCGAAGACCGTTTGGATGCAAAAGTAAAGACCAGTTGGCATGCAAACCGTGATACAAAGATCGGTTGCACGGCAGACCGTGAAGAACACAAAGAAGCAGACCGTTAGGGCATTAAGACCATTAGAGAAGAAACTGTTTGGAGGCAAAAACTTAAGACCGTTTGGACTTAGCAGACCGATAGAACTCCAAACTGTGTGGAAGTGAATACCGTTTGGAGGCAAACACTCCAAACCATTTAAACTCTAAATCATTAAGAAGACTAAACGGTCTCCAAATCGTTAAAGCAAAGCTGTGAAAATTGCAACTGGGTCCAATTCGTGAAGACCCCGTCCAAGCCTATAAATAGGACCAGTAGGGTCCTCATTAGAGGTATCAGATCCGGGATGCCGCCGGGCTTCCCAAACGCAAGATTCGATCCAGATCCATCCACGTACATCCATACTACTATCACTTCACCTGCTGCACCTCTTGCTGCGAGCAAGGAGGTCAAGACGAGAAAGAAGGCAGAGAAGAAGATCTAACGAGTCTGCCTTGGTGGTTCTTCCTCCTCATCCAGATCTGCCCTGACACGACATAGAAGATTGCATCATCTTCACCAAGCCACGACTACCTTCTACATCATGCTCATGGTGGATTCTTCCCTCTCTCTTATTCTTCTTGTTTCTCACATCATGAGTGAGTAGTTCCTTTTCACTGGGGTGCAGGGACTAGCCCTGCTGCCCATGCAAACATGTTCTCTTGTTAAACATTCCATGGCAATGTATATAACTTTTCATTTCATAGTTAATTGTTAATGTTTGTAGGTTGATTATTGGCTTGCTTTTATCTTGTTCTTTCCTATGTTGCAAGAACTTCAATATGTAGGATTGAATGTCAATTAATGAGGTTGACTCCCAAACTAGAAATAGAATGGGATTCCTTGAGGTCGTAAGTGTATGATCCGTGAGGGGACAAGCCATCTAGCCTACGGTGATGCTTCTGTGGCCTAAACATCCCTCAGGAGGGCCACAACTTCAGTTGGATATCTGTATCTTCATTGTTAATCGTCGATGTTTGCTTGTAGATTAATCACCTACTTGCTTGACGATTAGCATGGTTGAATCCCAAACTAGAAATAGAATGGGATTCCTTGAAGTCGTAAGTGTATGATCCATGAGGGGATGAGCCATCTAGCCCACGATGATGCTTTTGTGTGCCTAACGCCTGTATAGGGGGCCCACATCTTCAGTTGGATTTCTATATCTTCAGAGCCGTAAGTAAGTGATCCGGATGGTGACGAGAAATATGATCCCTAAGGTGATGCTTACGCAAGCCTAACGCACGTATGGGGGGTTTTTGCAGCAACTCCATTTGGATGGTCATATCTTGCCTGGATGTTTGATGTTTGGATGTGTTTGCATGAGTAGGGGTGGTGAAACCCGAGACCATCCCAACGATTCCATACCATTAATCTAGATTCAACTTTAATTATGCTCTTTACGTTCTTGCAATTAGTTTAATTAAACTCAACTCAACCCTTATTCTAAATGTTAGTCTTACTTGAACTAGACTAGACTAGCAACGATTCTTAAAAACATTGTCCCTTGGGATTCGATCCTTCACTATACTGCGATAAGACCCGTCCTCCTGTGGGTGGTATTATTGCATAAGGTTTTGGTAAAAACTCTGGGATTTCAACCCCAAGTGAATTTGTTGGTGCGATAATAAACCACATCATTGAACTCCCCCAATAAAGTAAAAAATAAGAATTTCCATGCATATCAAAGAGGATTTGGCTATTTTTCCTTATTTCATCTAATATCTTATAATTCCCATTGTAGAACTCCTCACAAGAATAATACACACAAACATTGTCAGTTTAGGCCCAGGCCATTGGTTGTCATGTTTTTCAACTAATCTAAACATTCATGAATGTATTTACTTCTTATATCTCTTCTAGCCATGGTTGAATAAAATTATTTTATGAGCCATTATCCCATCTATATACCAAATTTCTATGTTAGTTTACTTTATTTTTTGCATGAAGAAGAGAGATAGATATGCATTTTTTTCTCATTGTATCTCATGCCTGATTGTTTCCCAAAGTTGCGTAGAATATTTTTAGAGAAATAAGACTACATCCCCTAATTTTAATGAATACAAGAACATCAACCTCAAGTAATAAATGACTCATTACATTTTCCTTCCAGATAGTCTCTGATTTGAGCATTTTCTTATAATGAGGTTCTTCTAGTCTTGTATTGAAACCTTCCATTGAAATGTGAACAATAGTGCGGAAAGTGATTCTCCCTACATAAGCTCATTAGAGACTCTAAAGATTCCCACTACAGATACATGAAAAAGAGGAGAAAAGGATTTAGTAGAGACACACTATTTGGGTCCACTTCTCATAGAGTCCCATGCCATGAAGGAAAACCCCACAAATATTCCCATCTAACCGAGACATATACCTTAATAATTTCAAGCTTTAAACATGATGATTGTGACGTCCCCAGATTTTGGCTTCTCCAAACCCTATTGGGAATGAGATGTCAGAATCCAAAAACATCATCCAATCATATCAGAAAGCGATGCGGAAGCATAATACACATACATGCACATACAACCATAACATTCTCAACATTCAACATGTAAATTTATACAACATGAATTTATTACACAATGGTTTACAATTACATATTGAATGAAAGTTCTACAATCTAAGAACATGTATGCTAAACTAGGATCTACACAATAGGTACAACCTGGACAACTGCTCACTTCCCGTCTTTTATCCCAAGCTAGCTCTGCACCTAAAACATACGTGAAACAACGAATCAACACACAAGGTGTTGCGCACGTGGGTAGAAAGATACATACTAATATGCTTGCATAATTGAAATAATCTTGAGAAAGAAAGAGTAAAAGAAAACATTATTTAAAGCGATAATCAGGTAAACACATTTTTAGATGTCTTTTGATGCGTTTGTACTACTAAGTGGTGTCACACTTCATTTTTTTCCCCGCCCCTTGGGCTATGGGGACCGAGTGTCGACCTTATATTCAGAGGGGAGAGAGAGATGTCGCACTTCATTTTTCCCCGCCCCTTGGGCTATGGGGACCGAGTGCCGACCTTATATTTAGAGGAAGAGAGAGAGAGAGAGGAGTGAGGGGGGAGAGAGAGAGAGCATATATCCACTCAGTAGCTACAAACCATCCATATTCTTTTATGTTCTGTAATGTTTTGCGGAGCATATACTACTAATACACATCCAAGAATTTATATGCAAACACAAGCATCCAAAGTACATCATATCATTATGCATTTATGAAAACTAGTCTTATACTTAATAAAAACCCACGTACCTGAGTTCAGAGATTCCTAGCTATCCTTGATCATCTAGAACTGGTCATCACCTGGTTAAGACAAGACCATATACTAGCATCAGATTCGGATCATCTTAACCCTAGTCGTGTTCATTTTAGGGTTTACTTAGATCATTATGTTATTCTCATGATTATTTGTATTCTTATCTTATATTTATCTTACTGATGTTATTTTCCAGATTATGATTCATTATCTGAATATTAGGTTCCATATCCTTTTTGGTGCACATAATAACCCTAGGTTACATTATTAACCTAGATTAGGGTTTTATAACATGCATTAAGATTCATCTTCATATAACATAGATTATGTTCATCATGATGATCTCATAATTAAATCTAAGGTTCAATATACTGATATGAGCTTTCTCTGTAAATTTCATCATTTATTGAGCATGTGTGCATTTATTGCATCATCTTTAGTGTTATTAGCCCTAATTAGCTATATTAATCAAATTATATGGTTTCGTACATCAACATGACCATATTTGACATCATATGCATTCTATACATAATTATGGACTTACTGATATTTTTCCATGATTTTATGTCATCATTTGCTATTTATAATCCATTAAACAAGTATTACACACCTTACATGATATTGCAGATATATAATAATCAAAAGCCTTTTATTATAGTTCTATTACATTCTACACATTTTTCTGAACATTTTGATACCTTGTTTGTATTTTTATGATAAGCGTGCTAATTTCTATGAAATATTGAAGATCTGAGCATTTTCTAATTGTTTACCTTTTGGGACGAATGGCTTGTCACCATGTGGCACTGAGGATGGGCGCACATATTCTCCCCTGGACCCGCATGGTTCAGCTTTGGGCCGGCTGGCTAACCGGCGGTTCAGTGCCTTCTAAACCCGGTCTGTGCTCTTTGTTCTTTCTGGATTTGTGTGGTTCCGCCTGGCACTGCGTGCGACCCTTGTTCTTCACGGCGCCACCGAGGCAAACCAACATCAGCGAGAAAAATAGCAGAGCTAGAGTTCTCTTCTTTGTCTCCTAAGGAAGCCATCAAATTCGTACATATGCTCTGAACCCCCACGACCACTTTTCTCCTTGATTACCACTCTAGATCTCCATCTAGGTGGGTGCGGCGTCGCCATCTCTACCGTGGTAGAGAAGAATGGGATACACACCCCTCTCATTCCTGGTCTCCAGTGAAGCCTTTAAAAGCTTCACACCACATCAAGGAACTCCCCGGAAACCTTCATTCCTAGTGATAATCACCCACAGCCTATCCCCGAACTCCATTTCTCTTCCAGCCATACCTGTCTTCGTCGGCTATGGAACTCACCATGAAGGGGGGTCAGAAACGCCCTAGATTAACTCCTCTACTCGCCCACTTTCTTTTCCTCTTCTCTATTTCCTCCGCTCTACCTTCAATCTGCAGTTCCCTTCTCCATCTCCTCGGCCACCACCTGCTCTCTGTGGTGGAGAGGCGCTGGCAACAGAGGGCTCATCCTCCATGATCCGAGGGCGAGGGGGGGTTGAGAGAGGGCTGGTTAGGTTCGGTTTGGGGAGACGAGGTCGTCTAGAGGGATGAGTCTCCGGGATTTGATGTGAGGTGGCGACTCGCTGCTGATCGGACTTGTTCTCACCTCCCCGCCCTTTGCGGGAGGTTGAAGACGCATTCCCAGCCCTTGGATCCCCACGTGATCAAAGGGCCAGGATCCCAGGGCCAGGAACGGGCAAACCAGAAAATGAAGTCGCGTGACACATAAATGTGTCACGGCCTGGTCATTTAAGCCGAAACTTTGGTCCTAGGGTCCAATGTGCATGAATATATGCACCAAAATTCAACTGCTGATATCTCTTAATTGGATAATCCAATTGCTACAAAATTTTAGGTGTAGCTTTATAATGTCATGATGTAGATGTGGCATAAATTTGGGGAGAAATTCTAATGTTGGCCATGTCAATTGACTATATGTCATATTTCAGGTAATTTGACTTTATAAGATACTAGGGGTGGTAATAAGAGAAATTGATAAGCCAAAAATAATCAAGGTTGACATCAAACTCTAACATTGGTTCATATATACATAATTCCTCCAAGAAATTTAGTCCACTACTCACTGGATCACTAAATGTATGATTGGTCTCATGAGGACTTAATTAATCAAAATTTCACAATTGAATACAATTAGGCATCATAGTCCTCCATCATATTTCCAATCACCTAATTTGGGTGAAGGAATCCATGATTGAATAACCAATTCCTCAATTTGGTATTTGGACATCTTACATAGAATGCTTGTCTCTTAATTATTGTATTAGTTATTAAAACTCAAAAATCTAGGTTATCACAATGATGGTGTGCTTCTTACAATATTGATGTTCAAAGTGAATTCATTAGTTAGAAGACAATATTTATATAAGTTTCTAACTTTGATTAATGCCCCTTGATTAGACGTGTTGAGTTTGGATAGAAGAATAGATACCCTACATGTAATGATCTTTGTAATCACTGTGTATATTATGTAACGACAAGGAATTGGCCATAAGTAAGTTGGTGTAGACACTATCTCTTTCTTAGGAAAAATTGCAAGAAACAAATGGTTAATTTTCTACACCACAATACCACAATAGAAAAATCATTTCATTACTTTAGTTAGTTGTTCTATAATGATTTCCCAGTTATGTTTGTATAAATAGCCATTGAAACTATCTGGTCTTGGGATTATTTCAGCTCCAACACTTTATATTGATTCCTTCATTTCTATTTCATTTGAATGTTGGAGGGCATTATGCTATCAACATTGTTGATTGTTGCAACCATTCACACTCATCAATTTGTTCATTACTCATATTATGATTGTATAGTTTCTCAAATAAAGATGTTGTTTCTTTGGAAATCTCATCTTCAATTTACGTCCATGTTCATCATACAGTTCAGTAATTGAATCTATCACATTTCTCCTTTTAATATTAGAGTGGTATAGTTAGTGTTTCTTTCACCACTTTGTATCCACGCCTTTCTGCTACATTTCCAAAATTACCTTTCTTGTGGCTTTTCCAACTATTGTATTCTATTATGTGTGATTTTTTCTGCATAAATCAAGTCTTCGACTGAAGTTGTTATCGTAAGAGCTATTGTAATATCATTCATTTACTTATTTTATTTAGTTATTAAAATTGGCCAAATTGACATGTTTAAGTGACTAGTTTTTTAGCTCATATTTGGCATTCTTAAGCTTCTAGTTCAAACAATGACCCAGGTTCTTGAGTTCTTTTTGTCTTTCAAGCTTTACATATAATATCTTAACACCCATTCCAATCTTGCTAGAAATTTAAAAAATGTCTTCTTTATAATTTTCTTCAAATTCAAATGTAGAGTTGAATGGTAAACGATATTACAAGTTAGAAGTTTAGTTTGTACCACACAATTTACTCATCCAATCATAATTCACCAGTGCATGGTCGAGTTTGCAAGATATTCTTTTAGCTTCACAAAGATTGTTTCTCCAAGTAAAAAACATGCCACTGATTGTAGGTGATTCTATCAGACCAACACGAACAACAACAATGTTAAAAAAAAATGATAATAGATGTTAAACTTCTCTTACTACTACTTTCTCTTCAGTCTTCTAATGAATCACGAACAATTGTTCATTAGTATTTACAAAAACAGATCTCCAATTTATCCCATAAACATAATCTTGTTGCATGAGATTCCATGTTTAAATTGTAATGATATCTATGAGAAGGCCTCTTTTATTTATACAATTCACTGTAGTTTGTTGATCATCCCATCTTGTACCCAAGTATCCCACGATCTCAGGTTTCAATGTACACATATGCAGCCATTATTGTCAAAGGTATGCTTTTTTTCATTTCCAATCCCTTGGTAAGAGTTTTTCAGTAGTGTCAAATGAGTTTTGATATTCTTCTCTACTAGAACTGTAATTGAATATTGAGAATCCATGACCATTTTCTCGAACTCCCTCTTCTTACGTGGTTTCCTACAACATACAGTAGTCATAAGGATAGTAATTAAATAACCCTACTATGTGAATTGGTTACTCATGACCCATCCACCCTAGTAGTCGATGTGTGTGTATGCATGCATGTATATATATTAGTGTCTTTATAAAATTGTTAATTTGTCAATAGATTTTCCAACATATATTCAATCATTATGGAATAATACAATCTTTTAATCACATATACATGTTAGTCATTTATATTGTTACGCCAAATGAATAGGCCATAGTTAGAATATGTTAAAAAGAAAAAGAGACAAGGAGAAACGTGGTTTCAATAGAGAAGGGGAAAGGAACAAATAAAAAATATAAGAATTATCCTTCAAAACATGAGCTCTCATCTTATGGGAACATATAAACTTATCTTTTAAAATTAATTTATTTTACTCTTTCACATGTAGTAGAAGAATATCTTTTACATATTATGAGATGAAATTTCATTTAATCATATTTAATTAAATTAAAATTAAACTTCTTGATGAAATCCCCATAAATCATTTCTCACTAGATAACAACATAAAACTTTCACATACAAAGAAGTTTAAGTATTATATCAACCTCAAAGTAATAAATACAAGCTATATATTGGAAGGAGAAACCCATTTATTTTAATGTGTACGAGTAAGAATCTTGTTAAGACATATACTTATGATATTCCATCTTAACAATACACGGAAGGAGGTGACAAGTAAGAGGGATCAAATTGAATTATCAATGATTGGTAAGCTACTTACCAAACAATTGTATAACTTACTGACCCTAGAAAGAATGATGGTACATGATGGGGACTTGTTCCTCATCTAAATTTCAAGAAAGTGGGAAGAAACTTATTCATCATCCAATTATTTTACTAGAAAGATAATATTAGGGTTTGGAAGGTGTCCCAGATAATTTTGATAACAATATGTTGCTAATGATGGATAATACTGAAGAACAACCATCCGTGGATATCTGGACATGAAAATACAATCTGTCCATTAGTTATAGTTCAAGAATGGAAGATATGAGGATCACTAAGAAGATTGGAGGTTTTATCAAGTGGAGAAGCATGATCTGGGGTGGGACAGGAGGTAAGGATGAGGGTTTGGGCATATATCTCTAAGCCACTGAAGATGGTGCAGAGGATCTAGATAGGTGGGCCAATATGGCAAAGACTGAGATAATGTATAGTCCATTCCCCACTTTTTATATGCATGTGTTCTTCAGGTCCCAGAGATTGTGTGTAGGGTGAATAGGAGGAGGAGGGAGTCCATGAGTATAGATGGGGGTGCATGGTTAAGCACATCACTGAGGAGGGGTTAGTAGAAGGTGACTGGGAGGAATCCAAACCCCATAATGCAAGAGCATAGTTTATCATTTACCACAATGACAAGAAGAAAGAGCGATAGAAGGGAAGAAAAATCACATAGTAGTTTTGATGAGGTGTTATCTCCATTCAGAAGTGGGGTAATACAACTTAAGGAGTAGGATTTGAAGTAGGGGTGAATGGTGAAAAGGGAAGCACGAGTATACCATAGCCCAGAAAGGTAGCAAAAGGACTAGGTAGTTTGTGGAGGAGAGCATTGTGGAAGGAGGGGGATGAGGATGGCAGAAGCAAGGAGGGGATAGTGATGTTGATGGAATACTATGAAGGAGGTATGAACACAAAAAAGGAACTAGATCGGGAGAAGGAAACAACAATGATGGGGGTAAGGAAGTAGTAGCAAAAGAGAGCCTAGACACAAAGTGGATAAATGAAGGGATAAAAGGTAAGAAGTGGGCAAGAAGGAAAAGGCGGCTTTAGAAACTTTAGGAGCTGGTGAGGAGGTATTTAGGGTGAGATTTATGGAGTAAGTAAAGAAGATAATATGGGTGTAAAATGTAGAGCTTGAACCTAGTAGTCGAGGTCTGGAGGATGAGGGTAAGCCTTCTCAAGTAGTAGTAGAGGCACCATTGCTCTACTACGAGAAGTAATGAAACTTTTGAGTTGGAACTGTCAAGGATTGGGCCACCCTTAGACAATTTAGGAACTATGAAGGTGGTTCAAGGAGGAAAGGCATGATATCACCTTTTTCATGTATATAATGGTGGAGAGAGAGGTGTTATAGGGGGTGATGAGGAAGTGTGGATATCTTCAAGGTGTGTTCTTTATAGGAAGAGGTCATTTGAGGGGATGGTGCCTATGATGGAAAGGGGTTGATGTGGACCTAACTTCATATTCTCATCATCATATGGTGGCATGGATAGAATACTTGGATGTTATGTGATCGATAGTGATTCTTAATGGCTTGATGAACCCATGGGAAAAGCACAAGATGTGGGAATTAATGCATAACCTACAAGAGGAGACCGAGGAGGAAACATTATTCTTTGGAGATTTTAATGAGATCCTACGGGGGTCAGAGAAGGGGGTGTAGCTCAACAAAGAGAAGGGTCTAGTAGGATTTCATGATCATATTGGAACATTATGAAATGGAGGATTTGGACTTTAGCAACAACAAGTTCACATGATAGAAAGGCAGAAGTGAGGAAATGACAATTTGAGAAAGGCTTGATAGATTCACATTGTCTTCAAGGTGGAAGGACAAATAGAAGGAGGATTGAGTTGTCCATGTACCAAGGAGATGGTTGAACCTTAACTAGATATTGTTGAATATGGAGGCAGGTAAAAATCAAACACAAATGGGGTAGAATATCTTGTTTGAAAGTCTCTGGTTGTCATCAACAATATGTTAATGTGGTGCGAGAAATATTGGACCAAGGGGTGGGTCTATTACCACCAGAAAGGCTAAAGACACGTACAAGTGGGCTACAATGTTGGGAAAAGGAAGAGTTTGGGGACCTTAAGAGAGGAATCAAGTAGGTGGATAGGGAACTAGAAATACTATAGGAAGAAGCAATTACAGATAGCAATATGTGAAATGAAGAACACCACAAGGAGGTGGGGAAAGAGTAACACCAATTGGAGTAGTTGTTCTGGCACATAAGAGAAAGGAAAATGAAGCTATGAGATGGGGATAACAACTCAAAATATTTCACCGTTACACTTTTGAGAGGAGGAAGGAGAACTGGATAAAGGGGATCACAAAGGTAGATGGAGCATGGATAGAGGAGTAGAACCAGATTGAGGAGTTGGCATTGCTTATGATAGCTATTCAAATCATAAAATCTGGGATATATGGTGGAGTCTCTCAAAGGTATACCAGTTCTGGTGGGATAGGAGATGAATGATGAATTAGATAGAATTCCATCAACAAAGGTGATTAAAGAGGCATTACTTAAGATGCATCCAAACAAGGCACCACGTATGGATGATATGAACACCATTTTTACCTAAACTTACGACATGTCATAGGGGAGGAGATGTGAAACTATGCCAATGGATGGTGGGTGTGTGAGGAGGCTCTGATGGGTATGGGAGACATGTTGATTGTGTTGATACCAAAAAACCTAATTCTAAGATGATGGGGGACTGTAGACCTATGAATTTTTGCAATCCGTTGTACAAAATAATATCAAATACAATGGTGAAAAGGTTGAAGAAGATACTTCCAAAAATAATCATAGAACAACAAAGTTCCTTTTTAGAATGGACGTAGATCATAGATATTGTATTGGTCTCTTTTTAAACATTTCATGCTATGATAAGGGGACGAGTAGTGAAATAATTGACTATTTCTTTGAAACTAGACATGAGTAAAACATATAACACGTGGAGTGGGGTTCTTGATGAGGTTATGAGGAGGATGGGTTTTAGTTACTTGTGGAGGGAAAATACTATAAGGTGTGTCGGTAGTGTTTCCTTTTCAATAAAAATTAATGAAGAGACTTGTGGTGATATCATTCCTTAGAGAGGGATATGACGAGGTGATCCCATGTCACTTTACCTCTTCTTTCTATGTGTGGATGTTTTTTCAAGGTCTATCTCAAAACATGTATAGGAAAAGAAGATACATGGAATGAAAGTGGGACAAACAAGACCACTTATACCCCATTTTATTTTTATAGACAACAATGGCACGTTTGCATGGGCTAACCCCTAGGAACATTACAAGATTCCTGATGTTATCATCCAGTATGAAGGGCAAAAAATTAACTTCTCAAATATGGAGGTTTCTTTTAGAAAAAGGTACTAAGGAAGAGAAGAGAAGAAACTCTACATAGAATAGAAGTGATAGAGGTGGAGAAATAACATAGATACATGAAACTTCCTATAGTCACATGTGAATCAAAGAAGATTTTGTTTAGTTTTATTAAGGAAAGATTCATTAAGAAATTTTCTAGATAGAAGGAGAAATTTATACGCAGCTAGGGAAATGAGATTCGAGTTAAGGAAGTTGCATATACAATACCAACATACATGATGAGCATTTTATTAATCTCAAAATTGATAATTGATGATATACATGCATAGTTGGAAATGTTGGTGGAGCAAAACTGAGGGGAATAGGAAGATACAATAGCAAAGTTTGGAAAGACTCACAAAATAAAAAAGGCTAGGAGGTATGGGTTTTAGGGACCTAGACCTCTTTAACGAAGCACTTCTAGCTAAGCCAGGTATAGATTATAATTAATCGACCAGAGTCACTAGTAGGGTAGGTACTAAAAGTAATATATCACAAACATATGAATATCTTGGAAGCACGAAGAGGACACAAACCAAGATAGACATGAAGGATCTTTTGGGGGGGACTTCTACGGGAAGCACTGAGATGGAGGGTAGGGGATCACTTAAACATACAAGCATGGGAGGATAATTGATTGCCATAGGGGTTGAAATATGTAAGAGACCCAAAGATGCATATGTGGGTGGTGGAGTTATTAAAGGAGGATGGAGGAGGATGGTTTATGGAATAACTAGATGATTTTTTTGAGGGGTACATAGTGGATAAAATTTTTATGATTCCTACTAGTCTAAAAAGAACAAAATATTTCTTTATACTGGTTGGAAAACAAAGATGAAATATACTATATAAAATCAAGCTACTGGCTCACGAAAATGGGGCACAAAGCACATGTTCCAATGGGAAAGAGGGGTGAATGGGAATGCTAATGGGAGACAAGATGGAATTTGAAAATGCAACCAAAGGTAAGACACGATTTGTGAGGATCAATAACACATTTTCTATCTATAAAAGAAAATCTTTATAAAAAAAGAATAACAAATAACAATGTTTATGATAATTGTGGGGAGGAGAATAATACCATTTTATATATGGAGTTTGAATGCTTAGGACCAAAGGTGGTGTGGGCAGATTGTAGTAACAATGAAGAGGTAGGGGTAGAATTGGAAGGGTACACTTCTTGAGGCTATAATGTGGTTGAAGGAGCAGATGATAGTATAGGATTTCAAAGACATTTGTATGCGACTACTGATAGTGTCATACTATAGGAATGATAACCATTTCGGGTCCAGAGAGCTGCAACCATTGGTGGTGTCTCAACGTTATTCTAGATGGTTGCATGATTACAAGAAAGTAAAAGAGAGTAGGCCAAACCCGACAACAAATGGGAAACTATAGCCGAGAAGAGTAAGGTCATGTCTGGTAAAAGGTGAACTGAAGGTGAATATTGGCATAGAAGTAGGAGGGGAGTCTAGAGGGGGTGTGAGAACAATGTTATGCGATAAGAATGGTGGGGGTGGTTGCACTAAGAATGAGTAAATTTAATAAGAAAATAAAGCAATGTATTATTGAATGCATGATATCCAGACTAGGCTTGCAACTAGCTATATAAATGGGAGCCAAACATATAGATCTAGAACTTGTACAAAGAACCTAATTTCTAAGTTAAATAGAGAAGGATGAGGAAGGAGCAAAATATTTCTGATCTTAGAGGATGTGTTGAATCTATCAAAATCTTTAGTCTTGTATTTTCATGCATGTAGGTAGGTCGGGAAATACCATAGCTCACGAGGTTTCTCATAGAAGCTTTGTAAATGATGAAAGTATTTTATTTGGATCTAAGATCCCAGGTTGTATCCTACATTTAGTAGAAAATGATTTGAAAAAATTAATATTCCAACGAGAAGCTTTCATAAAAGGTTAGTCCATATTAATCAAGGAGGAATATGATACTTTCAATTTCAATTATTCTAGTCCCATCCCAAATCTTCATTCTTCAGACAGATAACTTTTTTGGAAATATTCAGGTGAGTGGAAGAGTTTAGAAAAATTGGTGTTGTAGTTCAAGTATTCATTTATTAAGAGTATATTGCATGTTATCCTTTATGGTATCACTAATAACAACACACATAATACCACTAATTTTAAATGAAAATGACTTCCAATCGAGATATGTAAGAAGTTTGTACGTGGAACACAATAATGTTTTCACAATAAATTGTTTGTGACACCTCCAAAAATTTTGTTAACAAGCCATTTGATAAGATACTATCTTAATGTGGTCTATTTCATATAAAAGAAGAATTACAATGGATTGTGCATACCATATATAATATCAACATAAATACCTTTTGTTAAATTCATTAACCATGAAACGATCCCTATTCGGATATAGGTTTCACCAAAAGTAATCATAACAAGAAATTCTAGTATAATTCAAACATATACCTCCTTTTCTAGTTTACAACCGATGTTTTCAAAAAATGGGCTAGTCTTTTTCTTTCTAAACTCATGTCCCAACGAAAAGACATAATGTACTAGTGTTGTCTATGCATGGATCAATGAAAGTTGTAACAAATATTTGTGATGAGAGTGGATTGAATCAATCATGCACTACCAGTCAGAGAGACAACAATGACCTTCCACCCATCTAGTATGGCATTAATCTTTTCAATCAGGGGATTAGATAGATGTTTGGTGAGTTTGTAAAGCAATAGCAATATACCAAAATATACTTGGGGATGAATCTCTAAGTTGGTTGGAACAATATCTAAGAATCCTTCTCACTAGTAAATAAGCATACAATATACATATCGTGATGAGTTTAATACATTGAACATATAAACTCATATGATCATGAACATACAATTAATCATGGAAATTATTTTTCGATTCCCATTGAGAAGACCATGAAGTCGTATATTACTATAATAGGAGATACAAAGAAAATACATCTACCCCTAGTTGTCCAATCATAACATTACTAATAGCCTCACTCCGTATAGTAGAGTATATTTCCATACAACTAATGATAGAGGAGGGTAATGAGATATACATATTGTAAATGATTCTACAAATCTAAAGGAGGAATACAAGTATCCCTCAACACATGAAACTTGAATCCATGAACATAGAAAAACGAAATCCAAACCCCAAATGAATATCAAGCTTTAGTTATTTATAAAAAAATACTGTTTAGCATCAGAAAATATGTGGAGTTTGTTGTAATAGTTGAAGCTGAGATACGACAACATAAGGATACCTTAGTATTGCAATTTTTGATACCTAGTCATATTTTAAAGGGGTGATAATTATATAACTATGTTATTAGTATACAAAATAATAAGAATAATAATAAAGATAAAGACGAATATTGACAAAAGGTTATAGAACATGGATAAAATCTATGTTCGTTACAATGAATATAGGTCATCATGTACTTATTGAGTCATTAGAATGCGCGAAATGCAATACTGACATCTAAACTACTCCTCACTTGGTTTCTAACATGACTCTTCCCACATCCCCCACCCACATTGTGGGTTACTGAATGTTGTAGACAAGGTTCCTTATTTCACTACATAGACTCAAAATGGTATGGAGCTACTAAGTATCTAACTAGCAACAACTTCACCTCCCGCTTTTTTGTTCTTCTAAGAATGAGTCCTAACCCAGCATAGTTGCTTTTAATCTTTTTATTCATGAATCACTTGCTACTCATTATGACAATCTCCTATCAGCTTGAACTAGTATTGGGTCAACCAAGAATGTTAACATGGTGATAGAACACGCAAATAAGCAATAAGGAATGGATATAGTTCAAATATATTAATGAAATATGAGTCATCATTAATATTTCATTAAAAACATATATGACCTTAAAAAGGAAAGTTTATTAGGAGAAGACTAATTATCCATAACAACATCATATCCTATAAAATACCAATCATGTATGTTCAAATCTATAATAACTAAAAAGAACTAACACAATTTAAAAAGAAAATAAAAGATGAAGTCAAACTCTTAGAGAAAAAGCATAACGTCATGCTCTTATTACCATTAAAATATCTAGATCTTGTACCTTCCTTTTTCCTTATAATACAACTTGAGTCTGGATACAATATTACTGCGGATGGGTATAGGAAGAGTGGATCTACTAGTAAACGTATAAGAGATGAAGTTGTTGGTGAGGATTGTGGAAAGTAGTAAAAAATTGTTGATGTTGTCAAAGAATATGGAAATAATGGTGTAGAAGATATGGGGCACTAGGGTAAGCCTAGAGCATTGAGAAAAGCAGACTGTAATTATACGTTAGTTGAGGTAGTTTAGTATTTGAAGAAATTTTGGGTCAATATAGGGATTTGTTATAAAGCTAAATAAAATGTAGAGTCAAGTATTGTTGCAACTCGGGTGAGAAACTTTGGTAGAAACTTAGTAGCTAGCTGATTTGCACTAGATATTCCTCTTGTATCCTTACATTTTTGTAAACGCTTCATCTTGGGGAATATTTTATTTTCTAAGACTATAGTGTCGTTTAAGCTTCAAAAGTGTTAATGACTAACTAATTTTGCATTGACCAAATACCATTTAGTAAACGTTTATACCCAATACTAAAAGAAAAAACCTCAACCAAAACCATGTTATATTAGACAAAATAGGTGGATAACACAAATATGAAGGTAAAATTTAAAAATAAAGCATGGGAAATATCACTTATTTTAAAGTTAAAAAATAGCCCGAGTTTCTCATTATATATCCTCAGATATACTTGACTTACTCATAATGGAAGATAAAATTGGATCTCAGAAATGGAGATTTTGGACATAAAGAAACAAAAAATTATATGTTTCAAAAGCATCTTAATCAATAATACCTAATGTCTGCCAATGAGAGGTCATAAAATAACTAAGCATGATTAAGTGCATTTTTTGTTATCCATCAATCTTTGATGAGATTCAAAGTATACATAGATCAAAGTCATATTAACAATAGAGTGAAACTAGATTGACATCTAGTGAGTTATCATCTCCAAATTAATATTTAATAATTATTAAGTATTTCTCTCACTCCCCAAACAAGTAGAAGGAAAAGGAAATATGACAAATTAAAAGGTTCATATTGAAATTTAAATTTCCTAATATGTTTTAGGTGGTCCATGTGACTCTAAACAATTTCTCGACATTGGGATAATTGCCCAATGTAGTGAGAAATCCTCTTTATGCGTGACCAAAAGAACCATGGACCTGGGAAATTCCAACAATCTATGATGTTCTAATAGAAAACTAGTTAATGAGACTTCAAGAAATTCTATCAGACAAGAATGTATTCATCATTCTAATACTTGTATAGACAACAACAATGCACCACAAACTCTCCTAGAAGAGAAAGGAATGTTTTTCATACTTCTACTCACAATTAGGAATTTTTATGGTACAATTTTACATTTTTTCGGATCCCTAAATTCTATTTTTTTGGGTTTTTCTATAACTATTGTGCCTCATTTGAAATTTCTTTTCTTTTTCCTACATGAAGGGAAAATATATTATAATTAGTAAGGAAATCCTTAAAGACCAACAAAAGTAGTTTTATATTTAAATATAAGCATATAAAATTAAAATTTACATAAAACTATAAAACCTTAATATGGTTTAAAATATGAGTACTTTTAGTAAAAGATTGAATCCAATGCTTGATTTTAGTTAAATATTGGCTCCAAATCTAATCTGGAAGCCCTATAGTCATCTACATTGAATATGGGTCAACAAGTGATACTCCATCAAGAAACTGATACCACTAATTGTTAATTTAGTTTGCAATATTAGAAAAAGATCAAATCAAATTGATAACCAACTAACATATGCATAAAAGATATGGAACTAGTTGAATGGTCCATTAGTTAAATACATCTAATGTTATAAATGAGGTTAGTTCCTAAAGAAATCCAAACCTATTTTAAACTTATTGCAAAGACTCTTAACTCAATAAAGTAAGAAGACAATGCAAAAGTAGGTTTTCAGTCTATAGACAAACAAGTAGGTAATACATAAACTGCAACTAAGATATTCCTTTGGTACATATGGAAACATGTAGATAAAATATAGAATGTTGGTGGAACATGCAATACAATAAAACGTTTTGTAAAAAAGAGGGTAAGAGGGTGTACTACATTCACCTAACACCCCAAGCTTAGCTTGCACTTTGCCTAAATGTGCAATAACCTAGGAGACCAAGGAAAGGGTTCTAGATAGATATCGGGAGGAATATCACATGTCCTAGTGGTGATATTGTTTGTCACACTAGGAGGAATGATGGAAATCCTTCTCATGGTATCAAGGAGTATGTCTCACTTAAGGTTGTGTACTAGTAGGAGCGGAGTGTGCTGTATAAAATTTAGCTTCCCTTCTTTCCATTGATTTTCTTATTGTGACTCTATAACCATTGCACTATGCTCTTTATTTGAAATATTTGATATTGGAGTGCTTCATTGGAATAAAGTGATTTTATCTAGTGCTACTCAATATACTTCTTAATGAGGAATTTTTATGTACTTTTGATTCATTTACTTACAGAGAATGAATGTCTTGATTTACTATGGCATTCCATAATGATCCACAATGCAAGTGGAAAAGCCTAAAAAAGTTGTGTTCGTTCTCTAATCTCTAATTTTTGTTGGATGTGTCAATCTCCTCTATGTCCCAAATCTATTTCTATTCCAACACTCATACTTTTTACTTTGACAAGTTGAGGGAGTAAATCACATGAAAGATCTATTTCCCGTACTTTCCTTCCCATGCTCAAGTCAATGTGTTGTGGGCTTGAGGAGAGGGGAATCCACTACCTTCTTAAGTTGTATGGACAACGTGTGTGATGCTTCTAATCTTCTTGATGTATCAAACGGAAATTATGTACTCCTTGTATTGTAATTTACTTTATAAATGCATAATATATAAGAAAGCATTTGGAGGGTTTCGATGGATTTTTTCTTTTCTAAACTACAATATAGTCCTAGTATTCTAATCTATATTATGTATTTCAACTATATCAGAAAGAGAATTGAAGATTTTCTATGTAATATCTTATTTTGATTTATAGAATTATAAAGAAATCCTTATTTTCAAATTTTCGATGTATACAGAAGAGCTAGTGAGGTGTTATAAGAATTTTTCTGATTTTTTAAATACAAGATAGTAAAATATTTTAATATTGTAGTCACGTGAGAGAATTGAAGGTTTGTATGTAATTTTATAATATATATTTTCGAATTACAAAACGGCCTTTGTGTAGTCTAATAAAACTGTATGAAAAATCTAATTTTTACCTTAACTTTTTTAAATTACATTTTGTCCCTACCTAATATAGCTAAAATATGGAAGGAAGGGGTAAATGTAATTTCTACCTTCTTTAATTAAAATTTGGCATTGTGTATTTGAATAAGATTGTATGTGTCATCGTCGTGGAAGGTGACTCGTATTAGCCTTTGCACCACATTCCAACATTTTCTTGCATCTACTAGGGTTCAGAGCATGGAGGAACTAAGAGATTGAGGAGGCAAAATACGTGATCGATCTAGTGACACTAGGAATAATCCATATGGTGAGGTTACCAACTAATTTTTATCTTAACTTTTTAAATTACATTTTGGTCCCTACATAATATACCTAAAATATGGAAGGAAGGGGTAAATGTAATCTCTACCTTCTTTAATTAAAATTTGGCATTGTGTATTTGAATAAGATAGTATGTGTCATCGTAGTGGAAGGTGACTCCTATTAGCCTTTGCACCACATTACAACATTTTCTTGCACCTACTAGGGTTCGGAGTATGGGGGAACTAAAAGATTGAGGAGGCGAAATATGTGATCCCTCCAATGCCAATGAAGTGGCACCCCAGTGGTAAAAGTGATGGTGTAAGAATGAGAGGTCATGAGTTCGAACCCAGTCAATGAGATGAATGAATCGCCAATTTAAAAAAAAAATACCAACTACTAGTAGTCACCTATTCTTTTATCCCTTCCTCCAGTTTTTAGTAATCTTATTATTCCTTAATTATGTGTATGGTATGACAATAGTCTAAACAACTTTCAGCAGACTTATATTCCTTTTAGACTAACCTTATCTCAATGTGATTTCCTATTGACTCCGTTTTATCCTTTTCTTCTCTAGATGGATAAGATGATGCAACATTGTGTGTATGGTCTTCGAAGTTGAAAATTTTTGCAAACATGTGCGCTACATTGGGATATACCTAGATATTTATGAATGGTCATTTGAAGGCTTTTTATGAGATTCCTCTCTAGTTTTTTTAATAAATATTAGATAACAGAGTGTGTGGGGGGTGTAATATGCTTTTTTATATTGTTGGTTAAAAATTAGTCACTAATTATAATAAAGTATTTATATAAAGCAATCAAATAATAAGATATTTTTTTTACATTACAAATTGATCCTTGGGTATTAGAGTAAGTCCATGAAATGTTGTAGGAGGGGATGATGTAACTTTCGCCTTTGGTTTTTTAAATTTTATATTGAAATCGTCTTATGACGATATTGAGAAGCAAGATCAGAGGGGGTGAAGGATTTGTTCTGTATGACATAACACCCAGAAAGATCCTTGTGGTGACGTTAGAGATATCAAGAAGCAATTATGACTACTTGTATCCCTTGCTTCTCTTTGCATCTATCTTCTTTTTCTTTAACATTGTTTTGATATGACGCTAGACCAAACAAATTTCAATAGACGTCATTTCCTTCCCTCATGCGTTACTACAATATAATTTTCTATTAATTCTAATCTATATCTTTTTTTCTTAAGGTAGATAACAAAATGTAACACTTAGTTTACCGTCTTCAGTGTAATCTAATATTTTCAAATCCCTTTCAATGCATGAAAATATGCCTACTATGCATGGTTCCTAATTCTATTTACGCAAGGACAAGGAAATCTGATTGGTTAAGAATTTATCCCTTTCCTTACTATTATATGTAGTCTTATTTCCAATAATCCCTTGTGTTCCATTCAAATCCAGACCCCACAGAATCCTCATTGTGTTAACCATAATTACTTGAAACCACCTCATTTTTTGTAACATCATCATAATCTTGCTTGCTAGATAATGAATTCAGATTGTCTTGTTTTTCATATGAGGATCGTCATGGTCTTTTTCTTTGGCATTTGAACCATACAACGGTAGAACGAGTTGATCAGCTTGAGAGATAGAATTGTTACAACAAGATCCAATGAGTATAATAGTAGTGTAACCGATTTACAAATACAGGTCAGAGTCACATCAACAGTTGACACTAGTTAAACCATCTCCATCGTCTAATAGATAGGGTATTATCATCGTTGCCCATTACATCAAAAGATGTAGACTCTTATAAAATGATTTATAGCCCTATTACTTTGGTTCATTAGTGTCCAATAACATATTCATATTAATCCTCAGCAAGCCTCCTCATATGAATGTGATAAATTAGGAAATCAAGACAGATTGGCATATCTGCATTTTTTTCTAGCCTGGTTATGAGTGTAGTTTGGTGCGCTCCATTTTTCCACCACTACTTTGTACTTCATGGGTAATCTTCCTCATGGGCATACAATAGTGAGTGTTGGGTTTCATTGTGTGTGATGTTAGTCCAATTGATTTTGTCTCTTCGGTTTCCTCCTGTTCTTCCATGATCTGTTCTTCAGAAAATAAATTTACAATAATTTCATCATCCTTCGAATTGACCATTGTATATGTCCCTTCAAAGAGAAATGAATAATTTTCCATGTAATTTCATATATCGTGTTTGTTCTTTTTATCCCTTACTTGCACTGTTACTGTTGTTGATTGTCGGTGAACTATTTCAGATGATAAATGTTTGTGTTTTCGTTTCTGTATCTTCATCCCATCTATATCATTACAAACATTGGAACACATGCCTTATTTTCGCTAAAAGCCTCAAAAAGTGGTCCCGGGCCTCATTACTAACGACTGAAAGGTTTAGAATCTCGACCCATGAATTATATTAGCCACGGGTATGACCTCTGGACTGACTCAGGCGGGATGAAAAATTGGTCCCCGGTATTTGTATCGATCCACCTTTTGCATGCTCCCACACCTTTCTCCTCTATTTTCACCCGGCTACCTCGTTCTTTGCTATTTCTTCGTGGAAGGATGTCAAGTTCTGGAGAAACAGGATGAGGAAGCCGCTTGGGTAAACATCAAAAGTCTGGTGGAAGAATCTACGCGCAACTGATTCTGGAGAAACAGGATGAGGAAGCCGCTTGGGTAAACAGGATGAGGGAGCCTATTTATGTGACTCTCTCCTCCTTTTAAACCTTTTCTCGCACGCCCAAAGCTGATTCCTCCAGGCATTGCCACTAGTCCTCTTTCTTAGGTTCATTTGTTCTCTATGACTCCCTGGTCCACGCCCCAGTTACCTGACGCCATTTTCTCTCCTTATCAAAACCGACCCATTAGGAACCTACTGACAAATGATGATGCAACGACTTTGTCTAGCTTGGCTATGCGTGTAGCTCCATTTTTTCCTTATTAATTTCGGCTTTTATTTAACAGTAAGCATACACATTATGTGATGTCTTCTTCAAATTTTGTGGTGTTGATGACTACAAGTGTCAGGGCCAAAAAAATCAAAATGGCATGTTTGAGTATTTTAATTACCAAAATGACATGATTTAGAATTTAATTCTCAAAATGGTATATTTTTGATGCAATACATTCTAAAAGAGGATGCATTGATCCTGGTGGGGTCAAGACGTCCCCTTAGGAGACATATTGCTATTTTCGAAAAATAATACATCCCCAGTTGGGACGCATTGCCCCCAGAAGAGCAATGCGTCCTCAAAGAGGACATATTGCTTTTTTCTATTTTTTATTTTACTTTATTTTTTAAATTAATATATCATATACGTTATATATATGCATATATATATATATGTTAAACTACTAAATTAACATAATCTACATTAACTTATATACAATTAACCATATATTTAAAATAATACCTAAAAATAATAAAATAATAACAGAATATGACATTTTCA
Organism: Alisma plantago-aquatica; assembly: GCA_963693085.1. Classification (NCBI taxonomy): domain Eukaryota; kingdom Viridiplantae; phylum Streptophyta; class Magnoliopsida; order Alismatales; family Alismataceae; genus Alisma; species Alisma plantago-aquatica. The sequence goes on along the minus strand of OY856410.1, from coordinate 113,233,227 downwards.
TTAATACATAATATTTATCAATGTAAATAATAGTATGCAAAATTAATGGATTCAATACTAAAATTATATAGTAAAGTTTAAAATTAATGAACTACACAAATAATATATATATATATATATATATATATATATATATATATATATATATATAACACTCTAGAAAAAAACTAACATAGTTATATATAACACACGTTGGTACAATATTTGTATATATACATTAAAAGTACGATATATAATATCAAAAAAAAATAAAAATGTCAACTATATAAAGTAAAATATTTGCAAACAATAATAATAGATAATTAAAATAAAATATATGACACATTTGCTCATATGAACATAAAAAATCATAACATATTAATTAGTATTCTTTTGATTATGTTTAAAAATGATATATTGACAAAAATCATAATAACATAATTATTTTTTAACTTTTTATCCGATTTATGGACGAATATAATTTTAAAAAAAATCAAATATATTATGATTTTATATATTGCATTTAAAATTAAAGTATCATATATTTTATTTTGATTATTTATTGTGGAGCACATAGGTTAACCATCACCAACATCACTTGACAACCATATATAGGGCCCAAGTGTCCATGCATTACCTTTGGTCAAAGAGAGCATTAGGTCCCAAAATCCAAGAAACCAAGGCAACTTCATCACATCAGCCGTCGAAGAGGAGGTTTGGTCTCAAAGTCATGTGATCAAAGGTAAATGTTCGAGGCAAGCGACCAAGAACTAGAACCATCAACACATCCATCAACCCAAGCACCAACAAATCCAAACATTCGAAGGGAAATCATCACTTCGATCGGTCGAATAGGACTAACACTTCTATGCGACCAAAGCAACATTCTATGTGACTAAAACCAAAAAGGGACCCTCTCATCAGCCAAGACATCACCAATCATTCAACCACTTGGGTACCAACATGAACAAAATATAAGAAAAGGAAAATCACTAGCAAGTCATGAGAAAAATAGGTGATGAACAACATGAAACCGAACCTCAATGAGTGAGGTGAAAACTTAGGGAAAACATTATGCAAACCCTAGAATCAACCACCAAATGTGATCAACATGAAATCCATGAGTTGAGGGAGGAAACCCAAGATTAAATACATGAAAAATAGAACCAAACTCCACCTCATGCAAGGTAACCAAACCAAGAATCAAGACCATAGAATCAAGGTTGAGTTGCATGTAGGATTATTAATAACTCCATCACTTAAATTTTGAGTAGGTGAATTAGGGTTTAGGTAAAGGAACGAGTACATGCAAGATCATTATAGAAACACAACCCTAACCAAGACATTATAAAAATCATATAATCACATTTTAGAATGAGTTACATGTAGGATTAAAGTGCAATAATAGTAGGGTAAGAAGTATATAACCCACCTTAGATGATTATGCAACCTCCTCCAAGCAAAAGCTCCAAAACAAAGAGGGAAATCTAGCCTTTATCACCTCGATGACCAAGATAGCCAACACCTCAAAAGAGCAGAAGAAGAACCCTAGGTCAAAGACAAAAGAAGAGTAATCCAAGCTCTAGGCTAAGAAAGAAAGAGAGAAGGAGAAGATCTTCATATCACTCAGGTACTACCATGGAGAACCACATATTTTACCTCTATGAAGAGTAGCTTCTTAAAAAGACCACCACGGACAACCATGGATTCGGCCATGAAAAGAGAAAGGGGTGGGATCATGTAAGAAAACGAAATCAAGAGATGGATTACTTACCAAGGATTAAGAAATCGCCAATGATACCCAAGGAAGAGTAGCTTCCAAATTTAGATCACCTCATGCAAAGGATCTCGGCCACCAAACACCAAAGATGTGCTCCTTCTCTACCAAGCACACAAGAGCTAAACACAAGATGGAAGAGAGAAGGAGGAAAGGTAAAAGATATATTTGCATGTGGAGGAGAGGGGTTATATACTTAAGATTAGGAGAAAGGTGAAAGGGGATTAGGTGTCAAGATATTAACGTTTCACATGACACTCGTCCATCAAAAGATCACCCATGCATCCACTAGAACCATGCAAGCACTAAGGTCATGAAAAAAAAGCAAACCAATGACCTCACTTTGTCATAGAGGACCATCGGTTGAAGGGAAACTTGTCACTAAGGCCATAGGTCGAAGACACTAAAAATCCAAGCGACCTAACCAAAACCCTTACTTCTCTTTAACCTAAAAGAAGAGAAGGAGGTCTCTGTGACAGAAGGGACCTGAAAGCCCCCCCAAAACACCATTTGACCATACTGTAAACATCAAGGAACATTGAGGAAGGTCGCTAAAAGACTAAGAACTCAAACGGTCAACATAAAGCCAACATCAACATAGGGAATCTAGGTGAACCCTAGGAACAACACTCAACAAGTCACCACGTCTTTCCTCATAAATCCAAAGCAAAACAAGGGGCCCCAAAGCACCATACTCTATCTCATGATGCTAGAACTTGTGAGGCACATCCATCATGTGACAAATTGTAAGATAAACTCTTAACATGGGTAAATAGCAAGTTGGTCCTCAACATGCACATATATAGCAAAACTAGCTCAAATATTATTCAAACTGGACCAAACTAAAACCATAAGAGTTTCACATGATATAAAAGCATCTCAAAAGATTAGGTTAAGGTTATAAGCATGTTATTAAGAAAAGCAAGAAAGATTATCCAGAAAGCTATGTCAGTGGTCTTCCAGGTTGGAGTTCTATGAAGTTGTTTCCTTGTGCTATTGAGTTGACCTATTGGGAATATAAGACAATCGACTGGGAGGCTGAAATTGAGATATGAAGCCTTTGATTCTTGGGTCTTATGGGTCCGTGAAGTAATGTGAATATTTTCCTAGAAAACCCATGAAAATCATGTAAAAACTACAAATTAAGAAAGAAGAGCTAAGTTAAGAGGATTTATGATAAATCAATCAAATAGATAACCAATTGTAATCAATTAAGGATAGAAAATGTACAAGTAAAGGTGTTGAGTCTGCACTCATAAAAATACCCTGAACTTAGAGTTTTGCTTGTCCTCAAGCAACATAAAATATTGTCACATATAATTTTGGTATGTCATACTCACCTACATAACACCACTTGAGTCATCCACCTTACATGGCCAAGCAACCTTAACTTCCTGGTTTCACAGAGAAACTTTTTCAAATTCCCTACTTCAATATTATTTATCATCTTGGTTCCATTACAAGACTTGCAATAAAATAGATTTCATATTCCTTTTGCATTTTATACTCACACATATTTGAGTTATTTGAACTTATAAAAAAGCTCAAGGATTTGATGGGGTCCTGTAGATTCCCATGGGCATAAAATTAGAGTGAAGGTGGTATGGAAGGAAGCGATCTCTCCTCTATTCAACTTGAGACCTTTTTATTTATTTACTTGTAATTACATTGATTTCACATTTTGGCCTTTTGGCATCTTTTCTTGATGACACACCCCTATTAAAATTTATGAGGGGTGAGGAAGAAATGAAAGAGGGAGGAAAAGGGGGTGTGCCACCCCAAACTTGGAGTTTGTCTCATTAGCTTTTTGTTTTGCTTTTGTGGATGGAGAGATAAGAAGGTGATAGAGGAAGTGAACAAAAAGTCTATTGTTTTTGCTACCCTTTTTTATAATTTAAGCACATAGGGAGTATCATACATTGGGTCAATTAATTTTTATTTATTCAAAAATCAAGAATTTTTTTATGTCAACTATAACTCTAAATATGGAAGCATTGTTTTTGAATCATATCTGTTGTCTATGTCTTGCCATCTTTTCCAAGGAATGGTGTTAATTCAGATCCTAGTTGACAAAATAATTTCTAACAATGACACATTTATAATTGTGTTACAAAAGAAGTTGCATCAATCAAAGGGGTTATAATGATATACATGGACAACTAGATAAGGGCCAAAACTAAAGGAAATTTTGGAAAAAAGTTGAAGCTAAACTACATAATATTAAAATGGCAAGAAATTTAAGATATAGTGGGTGGAGAAAGTACATACCACACACCTTCACCCTGAACCTAAAATTTTGCTCATCCCAAGAAAAACTTAAATCAGGAATGGAGGGATGAAAATCATTGGGCTGCCTCCCAACAAGCGCCCTATTTAACATCGAAGGCCTGATGATAGTGGTATCCCCCAAGGGGGGAGATAGATATGGGCTTTTAATGGGGATATTATATGGATTTGTCTGGTTTCCTTGTAGCTACTTCACCATATTTACTTGGGCTCCTTGGAAATTGTCCTGAATAGCTTGGCACAAATCTGTGTACCAAGGAAAATAGTTGGGATCAAAATGGTTAGGTTCCCATGGTTCAATATAGGAAAGGAATAGTTATAGGGTATCACAGTTGTATGATCAAGGAGATAATTATTAGAAAGTGTAGATTTTGGAGTCAATTGTGGATGCCTAGTCATATGACCAAACTAGTCACTAGTGTTAATGGGGAGTGAGTTAAAAGAATGATAAATGGAGACTTCATCATTGACCTTCAACAGTACTTCTTGAGTTGTAGTTAGCATTGTTATCTCATTGTAGACTTGGTGGGTATCGTAGAATGGCATTGTAGAGGAAATGGGAGAAGGAGAACATGAGTGGGATAAGGTTGTGGGTAGGAAAGGGGAAGAGGTGACAGGTAGGGGAGTTCTTGGGTATTGAGACTAGATGTTACAAGAGTGGCGATGGTAGGAAGTGGAATCTCCACCATCATGAGGTTCGGTGGTGCGGCTTCGATCTGCGTTAAAGCTTGATTTTCCTCTAGAGAGATTTGATATTCGGTCACATGTGGGGTCTCAGAGTCAAGGAAGCACTATTGCATCTAGTTAAACTGGTCTATGTTGTGGAGGATTACACTTCATCTTCTCTGCTATACTTCATGCTACCTCTAGAGGCTCAAAAGTTGATGAATTCAGTTCCCCCTCATAGGGTAAGAAGTCCTACCTCAATGATGATGAGTACCCTAGTAGTGGCATGGAATGGTCTGCCAAAGATAAGTGGGTAGTGATGATCTTCCTTTTTATCCAATACAACAAAGTCACTTGGGATAAAAAAAATTCCAACTTTAATAGTTGCATGATCAATAATCCCTAGTGGCTTTGTAATGGAAGAATCGTCTGGTTGAATGCTCATTTGGGTGGGTCGAGCATCATTAAGACCAAGTCTCCCTCTTATGCTGAAGGGAATAATGGAGATGCTTGCTCTGAGATTCACTTATCTCGATTGGCTAGTAGAATCTCTGATGGAACATGTAATCCCAAAGTATCCTGGGTCTTTTCATTTGTGTCGAATCTTTCTTTGGATGATGCATGACATTGTTATGGCCCATTTCATATTCTCCAGCTATATACTTGAAGTTCAAAAGGTGCTTGATTATTTTTGTCCAATCGGGCATTTATGTCATGGAATCCAAAAGAGGGATATTGACACATAACTTCCTCATAGTTTCTTTGAAATTATTGAAGCTGGAGTCCAACTAGGTCTTCTTAAGCCATCCCACAAAGGGTATACACATCTTATAAATGTGAATGTCTTCTGGTGGGATGAATGATGATGCTAGTTGTGTGATAATATCTTAATCATCATCCCCTTAGTCAGAGATTGTAGGGGGGATTTGCCTTTTCTATAGTGGTAAGGTCGGATTGAGTGGTAATAGGCTTGAGCTGTTCTATATTCTTGGAATTTGGTTTGGGTTTCTCGGTGATAAGTGTATTTATACCCATTTTTACATACTATTTGACTCACTTTTTATGGGTTGTTGTGTTTCTATTTCCTAGTTTTAGTTTTATATACATCAAATTGCAATTATTTTCCCTTTTCCAAACTTTAATGCATTGTTAGAGATATTTTTGTAGAACCAGTCAAAATTGTACGACAATGCCCAGATGGACGATCAAGCCCTCAAGATGCTATGCCTTGAGGGAAGAAGGCCCAAAAGGTTTCCATTTGATCACCTTCCAACCGCCTAGTCAAGCAAGAGACTTTTTGTCATTCGCCCGACTCGACCCACTCTTTAGTTGGAGTCTTCCAGATTGTTACATCCTAACATGTACTCTCATCACCCAATCCATTATTGTTCAACCCATGTTAGTCCGCTAGAGAATTAGATGTGAGTTCCAATTTGAGTAACCCATGCGAGTCACCTATTGGACCGAGTATGGGACATACAATTAGATGCCTTCAACCAAAAGCAACTAGCTTTAGGGTTTCGGCAGTGAGGAATGCATATATGAAAGGGAAGCCTTATCATTCATTCTGGGGGGGTCTCTAATTGGTTATTAAAAGCCACATTGGGAAGCACAAACCCTAGTTAGGAGGGAGGAGGCAATGACCACAACAGAGAGATTGGTCTTATTGCACCAAGCATCATGGACTTCTCCATCGCTCCTACAATCTTTTTGTTGTTGTACCTCACCATGAGCAAGTATACATTTGAGATGGGTCATGGGGACTAACCCTGATTCCCTGTACTTAATCTTATCTTTATCTAAACTTGACAATATAGTTTCTAAATGAAGTTCATTCAGCTTAATTCTTTGTTTTGCAAATTTATGACTTGCTTTGCATATATGTTATAATCATGGATATACAAGTTGCTATGAGCTTGATTAGAACTCTAAACTGATCATATTATCCCCTAAGATGTCAACAAGGGATATTGAGGTGATTTGACTTCAATCTGCTATGTGCCGAGGATGGTTGTTTGTAAGTAAGGGAGTTTAGTTGGAATAAATAGGGAACTTGGGTGCCGAGGGTGGTCGATTCCAAGTGAGTTTAGGCCAAGTGATGACCTATATCCCGTGAGTGTGCAACAACTAAGCCCCAATTTAGCAACAATTATTGAAGAGTTAGAGCTCATTTGGAAAAATATGCAGGCTCGGGTAGCAAAACCCCATGCCCTAGTTCTCTTTATTATCTATTATTTACTTTCTTAATTTCAGTTGCTTTTGGAAAAAAAATTAGTCTAATCAATCTTTCAGATACTCGATGTTAAATATTACACTTAATACTTCTGAATCTATACAACTACTTAAAAAGGTTGTCTTTTAGGTTGTATCCTAAAGTATACTGCAATAAGTCTTTCACTCGTGTGGAGTGGGGAAATGGTGCACTGTTTTTGCTTAAACCTAGGAGTTATTCATTTAGGATTTTTCTTGGTGCAATATTTGGAGCCTCATAAAAAAATTGGCATCATTTCAGGGGACAAAGGTAGTTGAATATTTTCAGAAGTTCAAGTGTAATTAGGATTTTTCTTTTTGCTTATTTATGTTAAATTTGTTTCTTCTTTACAATATTAAAAATCTTCTAGGATTTTAAACACCACTCACGATCATCCCACCTCTTTTCAAGTATTCCTAGCATATGCAAAGATCCAAGTCACAGAACATGTGGAAGAATTACAAGATTTCTCCATCCCTATGGGCACCAACTTAACTCATCCAGTTAATATCCAGGCGATCTGATCGACATTAGAGCCCATTGGGTCATCCTATTGCAAAACTCATCCTTCACAGGAAGGATTGGAGATGATTGTCAGGAGCATCTTCTTAAATTCATTGACCTTTGCTCGATGATGAAGCCATCCATATCCGCTGACGACTCCATATGACTGTAACTTTTCAAATATTCCCTGACAGACAAAGCTAGATCCACGTATAGCAATCTTTGAGGGGACCCTATCACTATGTGGAAGGTCTTGGAAAACAAGTTCTTAGAGAAATTCTACCCTCCTTCAATGACGAACTCAAACCAATGACAAAATATGAGATTCAATCAATTGCACATGGAATCCCTATATGAAGCATGGGAGTGATTTAATGAACTCCTACACAAGTGCCTACACCATGGCATTCTTGAGAACCAGATCATTGAATTTGAGGGGTTAATGATGAGACGAAGAAGTTCCTCAATTCATCCTCTAATTTGAATTTCATGCGATAGAGCTTCGATCGTGCACTCAAGTTAATCAACCTTGTAGAAGAAAATCAGACCCATTGGACAAGACCCTTAGAAAGGGTGTTCTAAAAGTAGCTATGATGGACAATTTCTCAGAACTTAAATCTATCTTTGATCCACTAAAAGATCTCTCTCTCTCTCTCCAATATGTTAATCTCAAAAAATCCTTCAGCACGTACAAATTGAAGAGCTAGGCACCCTAAGTACAAATCATTGCACCCTTGTGTGAATTTTGTCATGCGGTGGATCACAACATAATCCATTGTCAGCAACTATGTGATGCATTCCACAAGAACCACACCGGATAGCAATATATAGTAACTCAGGCGGAAGATAAGTCAGTCCACAATATCCCAATGAAAGAGTAATATAATCCAAATCAAGCTCGAAGTCGTCATGTTCTAATATGGGAACCCTGCTGGAGCCCAAAATCCCAACCAGACATCAATGCCACCCACCCAGGATAGAGAACTAATAATTCATAATGGCTCGCACAACCATGGAAATCTCATGTTTAATTTTCCTAGCCGAAATTACTAGCAGCAGAAGCAATATCAGAATCCAAATCAGGCCCCACCACTACAAATTGAAGCTGCACCAGTACAGGATCTAATGAAGACACTTCAAGAAATGATGGCGTCATACCATACCCAACTCGCCAATACCACAACAAAGTAAAAGTTGTTGGAATCTCAAATCACCCATTTGGTAGCCAGTCAGCAACCTCCAATAGGCACAATCATTGGCCAGTCAGAAAACAACCCCAAGCATCTGAATTATCCTGAACAATTGAAAATTGTAATGACTAGGTCGGGACACGTGTATAGCACACCTCCTACCTTCACTCCTACCGAAAGAGGTGAAAGCACCCCAATCAAAGCTACAAATCACCCAACTAGTCATCCTATGAACAACAATCTAGAGGATCAGATGTCAGAACTCTCCCTGATGCCAGTATAGCCCAGTATTAGCTAAAAGTTAAGTGAACAAACTCCAGCGGTTAACTCTAGACCACCAACAACACCGAAAACACCTATGTACAGTCACGAATACTCTATGCAAGATGTCTCAAGAAAACTAAGCTAAGCAACTGCCTCATGAAATGCAAGGACACCATGAGGAGAATCCATGGTAACATATCATTCTTCAATATGTTGAACAAAACACCCATCTGGTGAAAGTACCTCAACATAATATTTTAAGGAAAGTGTTTGTCCCAGTAAACCAATACATTGAAATTAATGAAAACAACCTCTATTATCATACAATAACACCCAACCCAAAAGAGAAGTGATCCAGGATCCTCTTGGATAGACTATTTCTTGGGATATGACACATGTCATAAGGGACTTGCTGACTTTGGTTCTACCATATCCATTATACCTTACACTATATACCATCGTATAGGGTTCACAGATCTCCTAACCCACAACAATGGCCATTCATTTAGCCATTGCATCTATTATTAAACCCCTATTAATTATCAAATATGTCCCGGTGAAGCTAGGGCATGATACCGATGTCCCATGTGATTTCGTGGTTATGCATATCAAAGAAGACAATCAGTTCCTGCCCATTTTGGGGAGGCCATTCCTAGACACTACGAGAGATCTAGTGGATGTTGAAGTCAGAAAATTCATCCTTTGACTAGGAAAGAAGACTACTAAATATAGGGTCCTTGAAGATTTGAAGAGGGTGCACAATATGATTGAAGCTTTCAACGCCAAAGGTAATATGGAATAACCATGAATTGAGATGTAGGATACCAATTAAGACAATAGGATCCTTCCTACATGTAAGGTATGCACATCATCTGTCCATTATCCAGGGCCTACAAGTTTAAAGGACAAGGGTTCTGATACCCTATTCACACGTTTGATATGAAAAATGCTACCATCGGTCAGGTCCATGATGTTAAACCATGAAGTTTGTTGGGAAGCAACCCAACCATTTTTTCATTTGTTTTCTTTTTTATTTTTCTTTCTTTGTTTTTCATTCGACAAATTTATTTTGAAAAAAAAAGAGAAGAAGAGAGTGAGGAGAGAAGGTGAAGGAAGAGTATCACACCCTTGACAACCCTAATAAATGGATAGCCGACATGATGAGAAAGCCTCATGATGAAAAACTCGCATATGTTCATCAATTTATTCTAGATAGACTCTTAATTGACAGCAAGAGATCTTAGGATCTTGTGAAATGATAGGTGATGCAGGAAGCTGTGAGCTACATGCTCTGAAGGGATTGCTCTCGCTATTTTCCATAAAGACTTTATTTCCTTCTTGTAGATAAATTGTCCTTATCTTTTATGAGAAGCTTTATTTCTTGGAATTAGTAGCTACTTTTATTTCACCCTATCAATATTCCCTACCATATCTTGACCATGACTTTCCAGGAATCAATTGATTTGAAGTCCCTATGGACTAGGGAAAATGTGTGCATGGTGTAACCATGGACTTTTGGGGCACTCGTAATGTCTCTTCAATGTAGCTATATAATGGGTGAATCATAGGGCTTCACAAAACCAACTTCTTCTGATGATTGAGAACAACTACAAGCTTCCATATTTCTTCTACCTTGATAACACCAATGGCATCAACAAACACCAACATCAATGGAAGACTATAGCTATCGAGCAGTAACCCTTCATCGACTGATGAGATCCCATCAGTCTGGGATCTACTCTGCTACTATTCCCAGGACACTTATGTCCCTTGGGATTTTCAATTCGTGCACTCGATGCATCGACGTGGGATTCCAGAACCTTATCTAAATATGTTGATCAATTGATTATATGATCAGTAAGCCATCATCCTAGCAATAAGGTGATGGTTAGACACATGTTGTGGGGAATGGGACGCACGCGCCCAGGCACCCTCAGCACCACCAAACAAAGATCATGACAACTGGTGGCCAAGGCAGCGCTTAGATCAAGTCATCTCCAATGAGAGAAAAACCCACTCTTAGGGATCTATTGTGTGCTCTGGGATGAGCAACACCATCCAACCCCTCCACCTCCACTGCTCTCCATATCAAATCCCCTTCATCTCTAACTTCTATCTCCCTGAGGGCAGGCGGAATTTTGAAGTTGGGGGTGGAGGGTGGGTGGTACGTCATCTCAACCCCACCAACTCAACTCTAATCTTTCCCTCTCTCATCATTAAACACTTATTTATTCTTCTTCTCCATCTTTTGTTTGCATCTGCCTTTTTTCATTTTCTTTTATATTTTTTGTGTGAGTTTTGGCCTTTACCTTGGTCACTTTGATGTATGTTAAAAATGGAAATATATGAATGAATTTCCCCCCTTTATTTTTCTCAATCTAACCCATGAAAAAGGAAGTTTTAAGGAATAAACATGTCTTGAACAGTTTAGGTCCCCAATGACAACAACTAAAGCATTCTCTCCCCTTGGAAGTGATGATAAGAAAATGGAATCTAAAAGGTCAAGCCACATGTGCCTCCAACATGACTTGCAACAATATTCGTGAACACTTATTTACCCTACATTAACTAATATAATATGATGATCTGGTTCCTATGTAGTAATAAAATGGAAAATCACAAGTCAGCCTCTTGCTCTCATTTCTCTTCCATCATCTATTACCTCTTGGCCATCCACAGAAGAAGAAGAAAAATGATACTCCCACCATATGCCAAACCCTATGTCTAGGGTGGCATCCCCTCCATAAATACTCCTCCTTTTTTCATCTACAGATATGGCATGAATAAAAGAGTCCAATGAGCCCAAAAGAAAACATGTGGTCAGTGTAACCGCAAATAAATAAAAAGCCTTGAGTTGAATAGTGGAGAGACAAATAAAATAACTGAATCCCAAATAAGGTCTCGAGTCAAATAGAGGAGATTCTAGGGAATCGGGTTCATGCCATGTCTTTCTCCCCCTTTCATCCAACTTTTTGTACCCATGGGACTTATCAAAATTCTTCCCAAAATAGACAAATAGCCCTGACTTGTGCTTACTTCTATTTCATGTGGACAGATCAGGAATAGATACGAAAGAAGTTCGTCGTAGGCTCAGGGGTTTAGCGATTAGAGGAATAAGCTCCAGTTCGGGGATATACAAGTGTGTCTATGTGACCCCCAAGGATTAGGGTTACTTGATAGTAATTGGTGGAAAGGGGATCGCAAAGATTACCTAGTTGGGACAGGAAGGCCTAGATCCTAGAAGAAATTGTTGATTTCCTTTCTATTTTTCTTTACTCAGTATGAGCAAAGGATTCAATCTGGGGTAGTTTGATGAGTGTATTTATACTTATTTTTACATACCATTTTAATCACTTTTTAGGGGTTGTTGTGTTTCTATTACCTAGTTTAGCTTTATATTCATCCAATTGCAATTATCTTCACTTATTTGAAATTATATATATATATATATATATATAAAATACAGAACTAGCCAAAATTGTATGACAATGCCTAGATGGGCAATAAATCCATCACGATGCTATGCCTGATGGGAAGAAGGCCTAAAAGCTTTCCATTTGATCACCTTCCAACCGCCTAGTCAAGCAAGTGGATTTTCCATTCGTCTGACTCGAGCCCCTCTTTACTTGGAGACTTCTAGATTCTTACGTCCTGATGCACGCTCTCAGCATCCAATCCATTCTAATTCACCCCTTGTTGGTCTGCTAGAGAACCATACATGAGGTCTAAATTGAATAACCCACGCGAGTCGCTTGTTGGACTGAGTATGGGCCATGTAATTAGATGCCTTCGACCAAAAGCATCTAGATGTTGGGTTTCAGCAGTGAGGAACACATCTATAAAAGGGAAACCTTATCGTATAGTCTGTGGGTTCTCTAATCGGTGATTCGAAGCCACATTGGGCAGCCCAAACCCTAGTAAGGAGCGAGGATGCAACAGTCACATCTTAGAGATTGATCTTCCTACATCAGGCGTCATGGCCTTCTTCGTCGCTCCTACTATCTTTACATTATTGTCTGTCACCATGAGTGAGTAGATGTTTGTGTTGGGGCATGGGAACTATCCCTAATCCCCCGTACTTTATCTTAGCTTGTATCTAAACTCAAAAATATAGTTGCTAAATGAAGTTTCGTTCTGCTTAATGTTGGGTTTTAGGGGAGACAGAGAAGGCAGCAGAAACAAAAAAATTCTTCTCCCAAACCTAGTCTAAAGGAATCGCGTCAACGTATATATAATAGGAAGGATGGTTTGTAGATACATACCTTGTCTCGAGGATTGCTCGACGACATTACCTCACGGCTTGTGCAATCTTCACCTCTGGTCTTGGACGGTGTCTGTGCAGCTCCTGGTCTCACTGGGACTATCAAGATTGACAACTGTCCTCCGAGCGGCAGGAGTCTCCCGCCTCTGTAGTAGTCCACACAGACCACTTGGAACTCCGATAACCTTGTCACACAAGGCACCGGAAGGAGTCATACCCTCCTTTCGGCGTACTAGTCACTGACAAACTCTCCTACAACCAGTCGCTTTTCTACAGTTGTCTTTCCCTTACTGTGCCTCCCTTATCGGGTAGCACTTGCTCGGGCTCTCTCAGTTACCACAACCAGAGAGAACGACAACTTTGCAGAGCAACTGGTGTTCTGAGTTGTACTTTGAGAAGCCCCCAATACCCCTATATATATAGTAGGGTAATGGGATAGGGTTCTCTACCCCGGGCAATGGGGGATTAAAGCAAGAGTACAAGGATTCAAGATTTTCCACAAAACAACCAACTACGCCAGCTGAACCGATTGTTTCAAGCATGAAACAGTCGGTTGGGGACCTGTGCTGATCGGTTCACACCAGAACCGATCGGTTCGGACACCTGAGCCGATCGGTTCAAGAATGAGCCAATCGGTTCAAGCATGAGCCGATCGGTTCGTGGTCCTGGTCCAACTCGAATTGACTTTCATGTTTATTTCTAACTAATCAAATATTAGTCCTTGTCCAAATCAAATTTGGACAAGTGAAACAAATATGTATTTGCAAAAAGAGTCTTATGAATTTCCAAACAATCTCGGTTGGTCACACGAATCGATCAGTTCAACAATTGAGCCGGTCGTTTCATTGACACATGAGCCGATCGACTCACCACTTGAGCCGATTGGTTCATCAACCTGAGCTGATCAATTCAACCTTGTGACCCGATCAGTTGGGACAGTAGACTGTGCAAATTAGTCAATTGCAGTTCCAATCAATACGATACTCTAATCAATCGGTCCAACACCTTGAACACTATGATACTGAGCTATCAATTGATTAAATGTTTAATTGAACTACTAAACTCCTTTAGTAATCAATCTAGACATCCTTTGTGGATAAACTCCTCTTCCAGGTTAAATCTTTTGTGTGTGACCCTGCAGGCCCATTTCATGTTGATAGTGAAAGTCCATAACACTTATGACTTCACAAGCAAAGAGCGGTACCTAGTCACACATCAGTGCTACCCAAGTGAAATAGAAAGTTGGAGAACAACTTTCAATCCTACAATCCGTGAATGGTGTTACAACGAATGTATAATTGCTTTGTCACTGATATCTCGAACGAACTCAAGGCATGGAACATTCATCTTGTCAACGTTCATTCACTTTCTTGATCTCTGAGTAGAATGGAGGATATATGTATGACATCAATATCACAAACTGATTCACACATGCTTGCGCACGCCTATCTCAATCCTACTCATCAAGTGGCCATGGATATCAAAATCCCTTAGGAGGGACAAATCCCATATCTATCACTCACCCCTCAAAATCCCCATGTGTCAAAGCCACCCAATCATCACCTTTATAACAACCCATGTTTCAGGACTGCGTTTGATGATGTCAAAGTGTACCCAACGACATGTATTGAGTGTAGTGATTTCAGGTCAAAGAATCACACTCACCACCATCACTGTGAGAATTGACTGTGACTACCATGTCATGGTTCCATGTATCAAACTCATGGTGTGTCTATCCGATACACTTGTTCTTTAACAAGTACCTATGTGTTTGGTTTGATATCTCTATATCATGACTAATGAGATTCTGTCATTAGCCAACACCACAATCCAGTCTTGTGTGTCATTGTTGCCTATCTACCTTCCACAATGACATTCGACTAGGGACATAATAAGAATGTACAAACTCTCAGCATCCATATGATATCACCGTTTAGGTCCTCAACATTAAATCATATGTCATTGAGTACTGCCATTCTCTAGACATTCAATATGTTATATCATTATCTCATATGACTGAACCGGAAAGAATTGGAAGCTTGCCTTTGATGTTTATCAAATCAATCTTAATGTATCCCACCAATCATCCCATGATTGGCTCTCAGGGCATACATACCAATAGACTCCCACTTGCACTGTGAGACAATCACCCTTGAATCATATTCATAGTGATTTTCAAACATGTCCCACATGTTACTGTACTCTAGTGCCAACATAGTGAGTTATGGAAACACCTTGCCAAAGTCAGTATTAACTGCATGTCTCTCATCTCTTTGATGTACGTCACACATATGAGATGGAGTTGTCGTAATATGCAATCTAGTATTCCTTTTCTAACCTTTAGCCACATTGCATGACCAAGCACTCCTTATTTGTCATCAATGACTGGAATATCTATAAGTTCATCTCATGAACTTCCAGATCCATATAGTATCCACTAATGTTCTATAACACACGGATACTCGGATTTTTCCTTTTAAATGGCTTTATTGGAATGTTACCATTTATCAACAAACATTCACTTTTATATATCCCATATATATTTTGCGATTAATTTTCTATCCTTTTCGGAAGTTTGCATCAGTGTAATTCTTTACAGTGAACCCTTCCTTATTTCCATAGAACTAGTACTTCACAAGTACTTATCAAGTTCTTATGGTATTCCAGTAACACTTACTGGAACTAGACAGACATCCACTCATCATGTCCCACATATGAATTATCAGGATGAGCATATCATATTGTCATGTCCTACATACAAGATGATGAATGCATTTTATTCTTGCTATGTCCATACATGCAAGATATTGGGATGATTACATTCATGATAGATCCATATCTATTCTTAGTGTTCCCATTCTTTATAAGAATTGGACACTTGGCCTTGGGATACTAACTCCATGTAACATGGAAAAATTTTCTCTCACTGAATCTGTGCATATTGAACCCTTAAGTATAGATTGCCAATGTATGCTTTCTCTTTTCAGGTCAAGAGGCTTTCAAGAACTATCTCTATAGATCTCTATTCCTATCACATAGGAAACGTCTCTATCTTCTATAAAGATAATTTCCACTTTGGATTTCCATTCTAGAACATTTCCATTTCATGTCAATATGTGGAATGTGAATATGCTCCCACTAAATCACAGATCTTTCTTTATCTTTGTCATATCACTCAAACCCTTTGACTATATTATCAAAGTAAAGATCACAGTTATGAGTTGCTTGTGTTGGGTTTTAAGGGAGGCAGAGAAGCAGCGGAAACAAAAAAAAAATTCTCCCCAAAACCCAGAACAAAAGGAATTGTGTCAACGTCTATACAATAGGAAAGATGGTTTGTGAATGCATACCTTGTCCTGAGGCTTGCTCGGCGACAGTACCTTGTGCCTTGCATGGTCTTCACCTCCGATCTTGGATGGTGTTTGTCTAGCTCCTAGTCGCACTGGGACTGACGACTCCTGGTCTCACCGGGACTGTCGGGATTGACAGTTGTCCTCTGAGCGGTAGAGATCTCCCGCCTCTGCAGTCGTCCACACAGACTGCCTGGAACTCCGATCTCCTTGTCCCACAAGGAATCAGAAGGAGTCACACCCTCCTGTCGGCATACTAGTCGCCAACACACTCTCCTGCCACCAGTCGCTTTCTGCAGTTGTCTTTCCCTTGTTGTGCCTCCCTTATCGGGTAGCACTTGCTCGGGCTCTCTCGATTACCAAAACCAGAGAGAATGACATCTTCACAGAGTAACTGGTTGCATTGAGTTGTACTTTGAGAAGCCCCCAATAACCCTATATATAGGAGGGTCATGGGACAGGGTTCTCTATCCCGGGCAATGCGGGACTAAAGCAGGAGTAGAAGGGTTCGAGATTTTCCACAAAAACAACCAATTGCGTAACATGAACCGATCATTTCACAACTGAAATGGACGGTTGGGGATCTGAGCCAGTCGGTTGACACCTCAACCGATCGGTTGGGACCCATGAAATGGTCGATTCACTTCTGAATCAATCGGTTCGTGGTCCTGATCAGTTCCCGATTGACTTTTCTTCTTTTTGTTTCGAATTGGTATCAAATACCAATCCTTGTTCCAATCAAATTGGGCAAGTGAAACGAAAGGAAATTTCTCATCAATCTTACTTTTCCAACTTGCTTGGTTGGAATTGAACCGATCGTTTCAACACTTGAACGAATCACTTCACCCTATCTATGAGCCGATCAACTCACCAGTTGAGCTGATCAGTTCATCACATGAGCCGATCGGTTGGGAGTGCAGATTGTGCAGAATCAATCAATCACAGTTTCAATCAATCTGATACTCTAATCAATCAGTCCAACACCTTGAACACTATGATACTGAGCTATCAATTGATTGAGTGTTTAATTGAACTACTAAACTCCTTTAGTAATCAATCTAAACATGTTTGTGGACAAACTCCTATTCCAGGTTAAATCCTATGTGTGTGACCTTGCATGTCCATTTCATGTTGGCAGTGAAAGTCCATAACACTTATGACTTCACAAGCAAATAGCGGTGCCTAGTCACACATCAGTGCTACCCAAGTGAAATAGAAAGTTGGAGAACAACTTTCAATCCTACAATCCGTGAATGGTGTTACAGTGAATGTATAATTCCTTTGTCACTGATATCTTGAATGAACTCGAGGCATGGAACAATCATCCTGTCAACATTCATTCATTTCCTTGATCTCAGAGGAGACTGGGTGAGATGTGTGTGACATCAGTATCACATATTAATTCACACGTGCATGTGCATGCCTTTCTCAATCCTACTCATCAAGTGGCCAAGGACATCAAACTCCCTTAAGAGGGACAAATCCCATATCTATCACTCACCCCTCAAAATCCCCATGTGTCAAAGCCACCCAATCATCACCTTTATAACAACCCATGTTTCAGGATTGCGTTTGATGATGTCAAATTGTACCCAACGACATGTGTTGAGTGTAGTGATTTCAGGTCTAAGAATCACACTCACCACCATCACTGTGAGAGATGACTATGACTACCGGGTCATGGTTCCATGTGTCACTCTCACAATGGGTATGTCCGGTACCTTGTTCTCTAACAAGTACCTATGTGCTTGGTTTGATATCACTATATCATGACTAATGCGATTCTGTCATCAAACAACACACAATCTAGTCTTCAATGTTATTGATGTCTATGGTTATTTCCACAATAACAACTGACTAGGGACAAAACAAGAATGTATACTCTTAACATCCGTATGATTTCATCGTTTAGGTCCTCAACCCAAAAGCATACGTCATTGAGTAAAACAATTCTTTAGACATCTATCATGTTACACCATCATCTCAGAAATAGTTTAAACATATAGATCGGAAATTGCCTTTATTATTATTCAAATCATTTACAAAGTATCCCATTACAATCATCATATGACTTACTCTATGGGCATACATACCAACAGAATCCCATTTGCACTTAGAGCCAGTCACCAAGGAACCTCAGTCCTTGTGACCTAGCATGACCATCATGCTTCTGTTGAGAAAGGGCCTTAGTCAGTGGATCAACTATGTTGTCTTCAGTTGGTACTTTGCAAATCTTCACATCTCCTCGCTGTACAATCTCTCGTATGAGATGGAAGTGCCGCAGTATGTGCTTGGACCGCTGATGTGATCTGGGTTCCTTATCTTGTGCAATAGCTCCATTATTGTCACAATAAAGCTCAATTGCATCACAACTACTGAGAACTACACCAAGTTCAGAAATGAACTTCCTGATCCACACATCCTCCTTTGCTGCATGTGAAGCAACAATATACTCGACCTCTATAGTAGAATCGGCAACTGTTTCTTGCTTGGAACTCTTCCAGATCACAACTCCATTATTAAGGCAAAATACAAATCTTGACTGCGATCTGTAATCATATTTATCGGTTTGGAAGCTTGCATCAGTGTAACCCTTTACAACTAGCTCTTCCTCACCACTGTAAACAAGAAATTGATCCTTAGTCCTTCGCAAGTACTTGAGGATGTTCTTTACGGCTGTCCAGTGAGCATCCCCGGGGTCTGACTGGTACCTTCTCGTCATGCTTAGAGCATACAAGACATCTGGGTGTGTGCACAAAATGGCGTACATGATGGATCCGATGGCTGATGCATATGGGATCCCATTCATACACTCCCTCTCTTCACAAGATTGGGGACACTGAGCTCTAGAGACGGTGACTCCATGTAGCATGGGGATGTTGCCTCTCTTTGAGTTCTCCATGCTGAACCGCTTCAGCACTTTGTCAATGTACGTGCTTTGACTTAGTCCGAGAAGCCTTCTAGATCTATCTCTATAGATCTTAATTCCTAGAATGTAGGATGCTTCTCCTAAGTCCTTCATTGAGAAAGTATTCCCAAGCCAAGTCTTTACCTTCTCTAAGGCTAAGACATCATTCCCCATCAAAAGTATGTCATCTACATACAATATGAGGAATGTGGTCGAGCTCCCACTAACCTTCTTGTACACACTAGGTTCATCTTCATTTTGAGTAAAGCCAAACACTTTGAATTCTTCATCAAATCAAAGATTCCAACTCCGAGATGCTTGCTTCAATCCATAGATTGACCTTTGTAACTTACAGACTTTATTGGCATTCTTTGGATCTACAAAACCTTCAGGCTGTGTCATGTACACATCCTCATTTATATTCCTGTTAAGGAATGCAGTTTTAACATCCATCTGCCAAATCTCATAGTAGTAATAAGCTGCAATAGCAAGCATGATCCTGATGGACTTAATCATGGCAACTGGAGAAAAGGTTTCGTCATAGTCAACATCTTGAACTTTTCAAAATCCCTTCGCAACCAATCTGCCTTTATAAGTTTGCACATTGCCATCCATGTCGGTCTTTTTCTTAAAGACCCACTTGCACCCTATGGGTTTTACCCCTTCGGGTGGTTCCACCAAAGTCCATACTTTGTTGGAGTACATGGATTCCATCTCGGATCTCATGGCTTCAAGCCATTTCTCATAATCTGGTCCTTCCATAGCCTCTACGTAGGTAGTTGGATCATCATCTATGATCAACTCACCACCTTCCTGAGTCACAAGGTATCCAAACCTCTCAGGTTCAAGGCGGGTCCTACTAGATCTACGAGGTCCTTGTGTTACTTGAGGAGACTGAGATTCCACAACACCTTGTGAATCTCCATATTCCTCTCGTACATCTACCGGTTCAATGTTTTCTTGTTGGGATTGAACCTCTTCAAGCTCTATTTTCCTCCAACTACTTCCTTTGGAAATAAATTCCTTCTCTAGGAATACAACATCCCTGGCAACAAACACTTTGTTGTCAGTAGGGTGGTATAGATAATATCCCTTGGTCTCCTTGGGATATCCAACAAAATAACATTTATCAGACTTGGGTCCAAGCTTATCAGGAAACATTTTCCTAACGTAAGCCTCACAACCCCAAATCTTCATAAAGACAAATTGGGACGCTTCCCGATCCATATCTCATATGGTGTCTTTTGAACCGATTTAGATGGTACTCGGTTAAGTGTAAACGCGATGGTTTCAAGAGCATAACCCCATAAAGAAATTGGAAGATCAGCAAAACTCATCATTGATCGCACCATATCCAACAATGTGCAATTCCTTCTTTCAGACACACCATTATGTTGTGGTGTTCTAGGCGGAGTCCATTGTGATACAATACCACGGGCTCGCATAAGGTCCTCAAACTCCTGGCTTAAGTATTCTCCACCTCGATCGGATCGAAGTGCCTTAATACTTTTACCAAGTTGGTTCTGTACTTCATTCATGAAATCCTTGAACCTTTCAAGGGTTTCTGACTTATGTTTCATCAGGTACACATAGCCATACCTACTGAAGTCATCAGTAAAGGTAATGAAGTACTGATACCCACCTCTGGCATTAGTTCTAAAAGGCCCACATACATCAGTATGTATGAGTCCTAATAGATCACTAGCTCTCTCACCTTTACCTGAAAAGGGAGTCTTGGTCATCTTGCCCAATAAACAAGATTCACATGTCTCTATTGATTCATAATCAAAAGAGTCTAGATAACCATCTTTATGGAGTCTAGAAATGCGCTTCTCATTTATGTGCCCTAGACGACAATGCCAAAGATATGTTTTGTTTGAGTCGTTGAGTTTTTGCCTTTTGGTGTTTACGTTGTATACACTTATCTCCAAATCTATCAAGTATAGACCATAAGACATTGGGGGCACTGCCATAAAAGATCCCATCTTTAGAAATGGAACATTTTCCATTCTTAATAAGAAATTCAAATCCATCTTTGTCCAAACAAGAGACAGAAATTATATTCCTATTTATGGCAGGTACATAATAGCAGTTCTTCAACTCTATTATTATCCCACTTGGTAGAGTTAACTCATAGGTTCCTACGGCACTGGCGGCAACTCTTGCCCCATTGGCAACACGTAGTTCAACCTCGCCTTTCCCCAAAGGCCTACTTCTCTTAAGATCCTTCACATTTGAACAAATGTGAGATCCGCATCTGGTATCAAGTACCCATGATGAAGAAGTAGTAAAGTTAATCTCTATCATGTATACACCAGAAGTAGAGATCTCTATCTCTGACTTCTTCTTCCATCGTTCCTTCCATCCTTTCCATGTAGAAGAATTTGGTTTGGCGAGAGAACCCTTTGAAAACCTCTAGAGGGGGGGTGAATAGAGTTTTATAGAGATTTTAAAGTAATTTAAACTCAAACAACCAAACTAAAGATTAAGAAGAGGAACACAGGTGTTTAGAGTGGTTCCACCTTAGCAAATACTAAGGAGTCAGTCCACTACCCGGTTGCTTACCCAACCAGGATTTTGAAAGTACTAAATTTTATTACCTCTCAAGGATGTTACATAAAATTTACAATACTTTCTAAACACCCTTTGGACAGCCTTCACCTTGAAGTAGTCTTGCCAACCTCGAAGCAGCCTTCCTTGAAGTAACTTCAAGCTCCCCCTTGAAGTAGCCTTCCTCCTGAAGTAGCTTCCCGTCAAGACAGCCTTCTGAAGTAGTCCAAAGTCTTCCTCTTCACCACGAAGAGCTTCACCCTCTCCAATCCGTAGCCTCCTACCTGGAGTAGCAAGGAGAGTACAAGTAATACAAAGAACAAGAAAGGAATAAGAGAAAATACAACTTATCCTTGTAGCTCAAGGCTTGATTTCCCTAGATCAAGCGTTTGGATTTTCCTAGCCAATATGATGGACTTGTGATTGCTAGGGTTAGGAAAATCTAGCCTATAGGACGAGCTTGAGCTAAGGAGAAAATGGCCAATTGATCACAAAGCTCAGTTCACACAGATTGCACAAGAGGGCTCAAGTATTTTCTCAAGTATAGCAAGTGTAAGAAGTGAGTTCTAGTGTCCTATGGCTTGTCCTATTTATAGGAATAGCCTAAGTATGCTTAAGGACGTTCTAGACAACTTCTAGGGGGTTCCTAGTGCTTAACTAGCCGTTAGGAATAAGTTAGGCGCATTAGCAACGGCTAGTTAATTAATTCTGCAGTTGCTGTCAGAGACCATCTCGGTCGAGGACTTGTCGACCGAAATGCCCAGTCGGTCGAGGATTTGTCGACCGACAGGCTCTCTGGATTAACGTTTATTTGCAACTGTCAACTGCTGTGTCTAACGGCTACTTTTGGATCTTTCTCGGTCGATAATGTGGTCGACCGAGAGTATCTCGGTCGAGGAGTTGGTCGACCGAGAGAGATCCTGTTTTAAGGTTTCAAGTTAGGCACTAGTTATACGTATGTGTGCATAGGTGGTCCTATTGAATGGATGACTAAGGTGTTTAGCTAGGGAAAATCCAATGCTTGATTTACATGCGATTCTAAGTACTTGTACATTATAATTCTGTACAAGTTTTTACAATGATTACATTTGCATGAAAATATAAATACTTCATGTTGGATTTCCCTTATAGTTGTGTCATCCTGCACACTCAAGTAGCTCGTCAGATAAATAAAAATGAAATGTTTGTCATAATCAAAACAAAGGGATTTTATGGATGTCCATTTAGCCAACAATCTCCCCCTTTTTGAAGATGACAAACATTTCCAAAATATGAATCGAGGAAATATAAAACATATAAATGCCATACCTTTAGATTGCCGTTTGGAACTTTTCCTCTTATTTGTAAAATGTGTGCTTAGTATCCCCAATGACTTATGGAACATGAAATCCAGTTCATTTGGGAATATAGCAACTTTCAATGTAAAGCCAAGAGTATATTTTTGA
This sequence comes from Alisma plantago-aquatica, assembly GCA_963693085.1. NCBI lineage: Eukaryota > Viridiplantae > Streptophyta > Magnoliopsida > Alismatales > Alismataceae > Alisma > Alisma plantago-aquatica. The sequence continues at coordinate 113,209,796 of OY856410.1, read as the reverse complement.
AACTCATTGATTGAGTTTGTCATAAATATTAAATTATAGTTTTATATATCTCTCCCCCTTTGTCATTTCAAAAAGATAACCGTTTTATTAAAAACTCCCCCTTAATTAGGTATCCCATCAAAAAACGAACGAAAAAGATGTCCATTGAATAACCAAAATGTAAAGCAAGGATGACGTCCAAAGAAGCATATTTGGCAAAGCTTGTTTTAGGTCGCCCTTGACTACGACCGTAGCGCCCCTTGGCTGAGTTTCGTTCTAGCCAAGAGGCAACAATTTGCAAATTTCCAATTTAAACGTTCATATCAATTTTGATACTAATCATAAAAGCATAAGTATTTGTTTTAAGAACCGCAGATATCAAAGAAAACATCCTCCAATGGAGTAATAAGTAGTTGCTTCCTAATGTTGTTGAATTGATCTAATGGAAGCGGTTTTGTAAAAATATCAGCCAATTGATTTTCCGTATCAACATGATGAAGGGAAACATGATTCTTTGAGATGTGATCCCTTAAGAAGTGATGACAGATTTCAATATGTTTGTCCCGGCTGTGTAAAATAGGATTGTGTGCTAAGTTTATGGCGCTTGTGTTGTCACAAAAAATAGGTGTAGATGAAAGATGAAAACCATAATCGCTTAAAACCTGTTGCATATAAAGCACTTGAGCACAACAAGACCCAGCAGCCATATATTCAGCTTCGGTTGTAGATAGGGCAACCGTGTTTTGTTTCTTGCTAAACCAAGATACTAAGGCTCTACCTAATAAGAAACATCCACCACTAGTACTTTTGCGATCAAGTCGACAACCGACATAATCTGCATCAGTGTATGCTTTAAAATCCAAGGATTGTCCTTTTGGATACCATAAACCAAAACAAGTAGTGCCGGCTAGATATCGAAGAATTCGTTTAACCGCAAGAAAATGAGATTGCATAGGCTGGGATTGAAATCGAGCACAAAGACCAACGGAAAACATAATGTCCGGTCGAGACGCGGTTAGATATAGCAAACTACCAATCATGGCTCTATATAAGGAATCATCAATAGGTTCCCCATTTTCATCCTTATCAATTTTAATAGAAGTAGCCATAGGAGTAGTAGCATGTTTGCATTGATTCATCCCAAAGCGTTTTAACAGTTCTTTAGTGTATTTTTCTTGGCTTATAAAAATTCCGGCAGGTGTTTGCTTAATTTGAAAACCAAGAAAGAATGTTAGTTCACCCATAAGGCTCATTTCAAATTCTTTTTGCATAATGTCACTGAATTGTGTGCATAATGATTCATTTGAAGCTCCAAAAATAATGTCATCAACATATATTTGCACAACTAAGAAATCAGATGCATATGTTTTGAAAAATAAAGTAGAATCTGAATTTCCAATAGAGAAACCATTATCAAAGAGATATGTCTTGAGCCGTTCATACCAAGTCCTAGGTGCTTGTTTTAGACCATAAAGTGCCTTTTTAAGTTTATAAACATGATCATCCTTTTCTGGTATTTCGAAGCCAGGTGGTTGAGCAACATAAACTTCTTCTTGTATGATGCCATTTAGAAATGCACTTTTGACATCCATTTGATACAGCTGAATGTTTTTATGGGCAGCAATAGCTAGTAACATCCTAATAGCTTCAAGTCTAGCTACGGGTGCATATGTTTCATCAAAATCTATTCCTTCTTGTTGATTATATCCTTGTGCAACTAACCGTGCTTTATTCCTTATGACTTCTCCTGCCTCATTGAGCTTGTTCCTAAACACCCATTTAGTTCCTATGATAGTTTTATCTTGTGGTTTAGGAACTAAATCCCATACATCGTTTTTAGTGAATTGATTTAATTCCTCTTGCATGGCTATTATCCAGTAATCATCCTTAAGAGCTTCGGATATTTTCTTAGGTTCAATGATAGAGACAAAAGCCATGTTTGCAACATCTTGAAAAGAAGACCTAGTTTTGACTTTATCTTTTGGATCTCCAATAATTAGCTCTTGGGGATGATCCTTGATCAGCCTAGGTGTAGGTTGTGTTTCAATTGGAGAATCGGATGTGGGAGTTTTCTCATTATCATTGGGAATGGTTATAGTTTCAAACTGATTAGTGAGATCAATGATATCTAAATTTGTAGATTTTGATTCCTCATGAAAAGAAACATGAATGGATTCCTCAACTTTTCTAGAGATAGTGTTATATACCCTAAACGCTTTGCTAGAAGTAGAATATCCCAAGAAGAATGCTTTGTGTGATTTAGAATCAAACTTGTCTCTATCATCCTTGGTGTTTAAAATGTAACATGTAGAGCCAAAAGTATGGAAGTAGTCAACTCTAGGTTTCTTAGAGTGTATTATTTCATATGGAGTTTTCTTCAAATGAGAGTGAACCGTGACTCTATTTAGCACATAACAAGCAGTGTTTACAGCTTCAGCCCAAAAGGTTTTAGGCGTGTTGTGTTCAAGCATCATGGTCCTAGCCATTTCTTGTAGAGATCGATTTTTCCGTTCTACAATACCATTTTGTTGTGGAGTACGTGGAGCAGAGAAATTGTGAGTATACCCCTGAGATGTACAAAAAGTTTCAAATGTATGATTTTCAAATTCGCCACCGTGATCACTTCTAATGGTACATATTTTATGTTGTAAAAGATTTTCAATCTTAGAACAAAATTGCATAAAGATATGAATAGTATCATCTTTAGTTGCAATAAAATGTACCCATGTAAATCTACTATAATCATCAACAATAACAAAACAGTATCTTTTACCACCAATAGATTGTGTTCTCATTGGTCCAAATAAATCCATATGAATTAATTCTAAGGATCTACTGGTGCTAAGTACATGTTTTGATTTAAAAGATGTTTTGGTTTGCTTTCCCATTGTACAAGGTTCACAATTTGCAACTTGATCAAAAGACAAAGCAGGTAATCCACGAACAAGATCATATTTTACTAACTTTTTAATAGCATGTGAACTAGCATGACCAAGCTTTTTATGCCATAGTTGTAAGGTGTTTTCATTTGCAAGTAAACATTTACCTACTACTGATTTCATAGAGTTTGGTTTAAGGATATAAAGATTTCCAACTCTATTTCCTTCATAAACAACATTTGTAGTATTTTCTATTAATAACTTGCAGCAGGTTTTGTTAAATAACACATCATAACCACTATCACATAGTTGACTTACACTTATTAAATTATGATGCAATCCATCAACTAGTAGAACATTTTTGATTTCAAGATTTGTTCCAACATTACCTATTCCAACGATTTTTCCCTTACCATTGTCTCCAAAGGTAACCGTTCCACTTTTCTTTTCTTCAAAGGTTTGAAAGGCGTCCTTGTTCCCGGTCATATGTTTGGAGCAGCCACTATCAACTACCCATTCCTGCATTAGAATTTAGATTTTGGTACCCATGTGATGGTCCGATAAGGTTAGAAACTTTTAAAATGCATATGTGTATAAAAGTTCTGATACAGAAAACTAGTCGGTCGACAATTGTTCGACCGATATAATTCTCGGTCGACAATTTGTCGATCGAGCAGGTTACTGTATCACAATCAAAAAGAACAGAAAATTTTTCAGTTGACCAATTTTCGACCGAAATGAGTACTGGAAGATTTTCGATTTGTTAAAGACATCCAGTCGGTCGACAATACTTCGACCGACCCAGTGCTCGGTCGACAGTACTTCGACCGACGAAGTTTCTGTTTTAGTACACCAATGCAGAAAAATAATACCAATAAGCATAGCATCGTTTGTTGAGATAGGACAATATAAATTGCAAAAATTAAGTATTTTGTCATATCTCAACTTCATTCCATTCTTCTAAGTTTGGGGTCTTGGGGTCCAAACTAAGTTGGACTTCTTAGTCTTGTAGGGGCATGAAAAACAGTAATGTCCAAGACGTAAACAGAAATGACAAGTAATAGAATCAACTTCATTTCTTTTTCTAGCCATTGTGTTTTTGGGTACAAACATAGTTTGGGTCTTTTTGGTTTGGTTTTTCTTTGGAACATATCCCAAACCTTTTCTTCCATTGAAGGCCGTACCACTCTTCAATATGTTATCAAGAATATCTTTTCTTCTTAACTCATAAAGTTCTCTTTGCAACTGAGCAATGTCATTCATTTTCTTATGTATATCTTTTCTTGCCTGGTCTAAATCAGAAAGCAATGAATCCTTTTCTTTTACAATATTGTCATAGTCCGAATGATTGCACAAGATAGGTTGAGTTTGAAAAGCTTGTAGTTTAGCTAACAAATCAGTCTTTTCTTTTGATAGAAGATCAACATTAGTCTCCAAAGTAAGTAGCTTTCTAGTGCAATCATCTAAAGATGTTTTTAAAGATACATTTTCAAGATCAATGTTATTCTTTTCGGAAGAAAGTTCATCTATTTTGGCAATGAGCTCATTGTTTGATTTTATAGTCCTTTTTAGTTTCTTCTTGGCATCAACATATTTATCATGAGTTTCTTGTAAGCTAGCTACTAACTCTTCTTTAGGAAGATCAACTAGGCTTACCTCTTGAGATTCTTCATCTTCTCTTGCCATTAGACATTCTACTTTATCTTCTCCGCTTTCACTTTCACTCGTTTCATCCCATGCCGCTTTATAAGCTTTTTCTTTCTTCTTATGTGAGCTTTTCTTTCCCTTCTTAGCTTTGGGACATTCATTTTTGAAATGTCCTTTCTTTCCACATTCGAAGCACCTGGGAGTGGAAGAAGAGCTAGAAATTTTATTAGATTTAAACCTTCTATATTTCTTACCGTTGACTATCAATGCTTCTTCTCCTTCTTCTTCACTAGATTCCTCACTCTCTTGTGAGAGAGCTTTTGATTCTTTGAGAGCCACGTCTTTCTTTGGCCCACGTTGATGTTCATGTTCTCTTCTTTCTTCCTCTTCTAGGTCTGCCTCATGAGCTTCTAAGTTTCCGATGAGCTGCTCCATTTTGAGGCGAGTGAGGTCGTTTGCTTCTGCAATAGCTGTCACCTTTGGTTTGTACTTTGGAGGAAGAGATCGAAGTATTTTTGATACCTGATCTTCCTCAAGAACAGGTTTCCCTAAAGCACTCAAACCATTAACAATAGTAGAAAATTTTGAATACATTTCACTAATAGTTTCGTTTGGATCCATACGAAAATGTTCAAATTTGGTTTTAAGCAAACTAACTTTAGAGTTTTTAACTTGAACAGTACCCTCATATGTTATAGATAATCTATGCCAAATGTCATATGCGGTATCACAGTTTGATACTCTATTAAATTCACCTACTGAAATGGAACAATATAAAATGCTTACTGCCTTTGCATTCATTTGGGCCATTTTTACCGTATTAGCATCCCATACTTCGAACTCGTCTTGTGGGAGTGTGTATGGTGTAGATACCATTCTCCAAAGATCCCAATTGATTCCTTGGAAGTAAAATTGCATTCTTCTCTTCCAGTATTGATAGTTTGTCCCGTCAAATGCCGGAGGTCGAGCAACGAGCGTTCCTTCAATGTTAAGGTTGTTGAGCACTCCATCCCCCATCTTTTCTTCAAGACTTTGTTAGGGCTCCTTGAAGCCTGCTCTGATACCAATTGAAAACCTCTAGAGGGGGGGTGAATAGAGTTTTATAGAGATTTTAAAGTAATTTAAACTCAAACAACCAAACTAAAGATTAAGAAGAGGAACACAGGTGTTTAGAGTGGTTCCACCTTAGCAAATACTAAGGAGTCAGTCCACTACCCGGTTGCTTACCCAACCAGGATTTTGAAAGTACTAAATTTTATTACCTCTCAAGGATGTTACATAAAATTTACAATACTTTCTAAACACCCTTTGGACAGCCTTCACCTTGAAGTAGTCTTGCCAACCTCGAAGCAGCCTTCCTTGAAGTAACTTCAAGCTCCCCCTTGAAGTAGCCTTCCTCCTGAAGTAGCTTCCCGTCAAGACAGCCTTCTGAAGTAGTCCAAAGTCTTCCTCTTCACCACGAAGAGCTTCACCCTCTCCAATCCGTAGCCTCCTACCTGGAGTAGCAAGGAGAGTACAAGTAATACAAAGAACAAGAAAGGAATAAGAGAAAATACAACTTATCCTTGTAGCTCAAGGCTTGATTTCCCTAGATCAAGCGTTTGGATTTTCCTAGCCAATATGATGGACTTGTGATTGCTAGGGTTAGGAAAATCTAGCCTATAGGGCGAGCTTGAGCTAAGGAGAAAATGGCCAATTGATCACAAAGCTCAGTTCACACAGATTGCACAAGAGGGCTCAAGTATTTTCTCAAGTATAGCAAGTGTAAGAAGTGAGTTCTAGTGTCCTATGGCTTGTCCTATTTATAGGAATAGCCTAAGTATGCTTAAGGACGTTCTAGACAACTTCTAGGGGGTTCCTAGTGCTTAACTAGCCGTTAGGAATAAGTTAGGCGCATTAGCAACGGCTAGTTAATTAATTCTGCAGTTGCTGTCAGAGACCATCTCGGTCGAGGACTTGTCGACCGAAATGCCCAGTCGGTCGAGGATTTGTCGACCGACAGGCTCTCTGGATTAACGTTTATTTGCAACTGTCAACTGCTGTGTCTAACGGCTACTTTTGGATCTTTCTCGGTCGATAATGTGGTCGACCGAGAGTATCTCGGTCGAGGAGTTGGTCGACCGAGAGAGATCCTGTTTTAAGGTTTCAAGTTAGGCACTAGTTATACGTATGTGTGCATAGGTGGTCCTATTGAATGGATGACTAAGGTGTTTAGCTAGGGAAAATCCAATGCTTGATTTACATGCGATTCTAAGTACTTGTACATTATAATTCTGTACAAGTTTTTACAATGATTACATTTGCATGAAAATATAAATACTTCATGTTGGATTTCCCTTATAGTTGTGTCATCCTGCACACTCAAGTAGCTCGTCAGATAAATAAAAATGAAATGTTTGTCATAATCAAAACAAAGGGATTATATGGATGTCCATTTAGCCAACACCCTTCTCTCCCTTACTTATCATTCCATTGATCTCTATCAATGAACTTTCTTTCTTCTTCACCAACACTTTAAGCATACATATAGTGGATTCAAAGGCTCCTGGTATATCTAGATTGTGCAGAACACTTCTCACAGTCCTCAACCAGTTATGGAATTTGTTCTCAATTAATTTTCCCATTTTAAAAGATGATTCTTTTGCCATTCTATAAGAGAAAATTGCATTTTTTTCACAACCTTTTTGATTTGATTTGAATAAAATTTGACGATAGTTAATTAGGCCTTTAATTAATTACCGCTCCCACTATTTTGACTCAAATTGACAGCCCTCACCATCAATTCAGAAGATTGCAGCGCACAATCTTCTAGTGGGTCAAAATCCATATTTCATCAAATCATGAGTCAGCTTTGGCTGATCGCCCATAATCTTGACTATTTAGGTAGGCCATCATGCCAATTGCATCATATGCAACTCTTGATGAATGAACATGTGCAACACCTTTCCATGAACATTCCGTGCCTCTGGGCTTAGACGCTCTAAGAATCACTAGTTAAGTCTATCCCAAAAGCCAACACGGTAAACATGCACCCTTCTTTGGCAGAACCTGCATGTCGACCCTTCACACTTCCATAAGATGTACGTCGCACCACGCTTTGGTGTAACCTACACTTGGTCGATCGAGTTTTCCATGTGTGTCGCTAATGGAAGGCGTATAAGACTTAATATTTTAATGAGGGATTTGGTTTTTATATACATATACATATCCAATCACCACAATATATAGTACGTATCATATACATGCTATATCCCACAGAAAACATGCAAAATGATAAAAGCAATGATTATGGCCATCCTATTGTGATTCCTCGAGCCAAGAGAAATCACGGTCATCTAGGTCTACATCACATGCAACATGTACAAGATGAAATATGTACCTGCCTTTCTGGGTTTGATCAGCTCATCTCCATGACTGATCGGCTTGCCATCAAGTTGGTTGTTCAGGTGCCACCAGCCGATCGACTGACGCCTCCAGCCGATCGGTTCACCGTTCGTCGTGCATCTCCTCAATTCGCCACCCGCTTGTCTCGCTCCTCAAATCGATCGTTTGGAACACCAACCGATCGGTTCACCCCTTGAACCAATCGTCTCAGGTCATCTGTCGTTCTTTGACATAACAGGAAATAAAAACTATCCTATTTACAATTGAATTATGAAACCCCAAGTTACATTCGAGGGGAGCAAAGGTAGGAAAGAAGTCTCTAATTATTTCGAGTTACATCAGGAATAGGAGAAAGGGAATCAATGCGTAGATTGAGATGCAAGCAACCACATACAACCACACACAGATATAGGGTTTATAGGCCATAACCATGCTACACATCCACCACAAAACTCATTTAAGGGCGACGCGTATCGAGTGCATTAGTATTACATATCATATATGTATATTTGGGATTTGTGGATTGGACATGCATAAAGCCAATTTTATTTGCATAGTATGAAATGAATAAAGGCGACAAAGCAAAATCGATCATATCGATAATCCTAAAATATAGAGTGGTTGACGTGGCTCTGATACCACTGTTGGGTTTTAAGGGAGCCAGAGAAGCAGCGGAAACAAAAAAAATTTCTCCCCAAAACCCAGAACAAAAGGAATTGCGTCAATGTCTATACAATAGGAAAGATGGTTTGTGAATACATACCTTGTCCCGAGGCTTGCTCGGCGACAGTACCTCGTGCCTTGTGTGGTCTTCACCTCCGGTCTTAGACGGTGTCTGTGCATCTCCTGGTCGCACCGGGACTGATGACTCCTAGTATCACTGGGACTGTCGGGATTGACAGTTGTCCTCCGAGCGGCAGAGATCTCCCGCCTCTGCAGTCATCCACACAGACTTCCTGGAACTCCGATCTCCTTGTCCCACAAGGAATCGGAAGGAGTCACACCCTCCTGTTGACATACTAGTCGCCAACACACTCTCCTGCCACCAGTCCCTTTCTGTAGTTGTCTTTCCCTTGGTGTGACTCCCTTATCGGGTAGCACTTGCTCGGGCTCTCTCGGTTACCAAAACCAGAGAGAACGACAACTTCACAGAGCAACTGGTTGCACTGAGTTGTACTTTGATAAGCCCCCAATACCCCTATATATAGGAAGGTCATGGGACATGGTTCTCTATATCGGGCAATGCGGGACTAAAGCAGGAGTAGAAGGGTTCGAGATTTTCCACAAAAATAACCAACTGCGTAACCTGAACCGATCGTTTCACAACTGAAACGGTCGTTTGGGGATCTGAGCCGGTCGGTTGACACCTCAACCAATCGGTTGGGACCCATGAAACGGTCGGTTCACTTCTGAACTGGTCAGTTCGTGGTCCTGATCAGTTCTTGATTGACTTTTCTTCTTTTTGTTTCGAATTGGTATCAAATACAAATCCTTATTCCAATCAAATTGGGAAAGTGAAACAAAAGGAAATTTCTCATCAATCTTACTTTCCCAACTTGCTCGGTTGGACTTGAACTGATCGTTTCAACACTTGAACGAATCGCTTCACCCTGTCCATGAGTCGATCGACTCACCAGTTGAGCCGATCGGTTCACCAAGCTCAGCAGATCGGTTCATCACATGAGCCGATCGGTTGGGAGTGCAGATTGTGCAGAATCAGTCAATTGTAGTTTCAATCAATCTGATACTCTAATCAATTAGTCCAACACCTTGAACATTATGATACTGAGCTATCAATTAATTGAGTGTTTAATTAAACTACTAAACTCCTTTAGTAATCAATCTAAACATGTTTGTGGACAAACTCCTATTCCAGGTTAAATCCTATGTATGTGACCCTGTAGGTCCATTTCACATTGGCAGTGAAAGTCCATAACACTTATGACTTCACAAGCAAAGAGTGGTGCCTAGTCACACATCGGTGCTACCCAAGTGAAATAGAAAGTTGGAGAACAACTTTCAATCCTACAATCCGTGAATGGTGTTACAGTGAATGTATAATTCCTTTGTCACTGATATCCTGAATGAACTCGAGGCATGGAACAGTCATCCTGTCAACATTCATTCATTTCCTTGATCTCAGAGCAGACTGGGTGAGATGTGTGTGACATCAATATCACATATTGATTCACATGTGCATGTGCATGCCATTCTCAATCCTACTCATCAAGTGGCTAAGGACATCAAACTCCCTTAGGAGGGACAAATCCCATATCTATCACTCACCCCTCAAAAGCCCCATGTATCAAAGCCACCCAATCATCACCTTTATAACAAACCATGTTTCAGGACTGCGTTTTATGATGTCAAAGTGTACCCAACGACATGTGTTGAGTGTAGTCATTTCAGGTCTAAGAATCACACTCACCACCATCACTATGAGAGCTGATTGTGACTAACAGGTCATGGTTCCATGTGTCACTCTCACGGTGGGTCTGTCCGGTACCTTGTTCTCTAACAAGTACGTATGTGCTTGGTTTGATATCACTATATCATGACTAATGAGATTCTGTCATCAACCAACACACAATCTAGTCTTCAGTGTTATTGATGTTTATGGTTATTTCCACAATAACAACCGACTAGGGACTAAACAAGAATGTATACTCTTAACATCCATATGATCTCATCGTTTAGGTCCTCAACCCAAAAGCATATGTCATTGAGTAAAACAATTCTTTAGACATCTATCATGTTACACCATCATCTCAGAAACAGTTTAAACATATAGATCGGAAATTGCCTTTATTATTATTCAAATCATTTACAAAGTATCCCATTACAATCATCATATGACTTGCTCTATGGGCATACATACCAACAACTTGTACTCAATCAATCACATTGATTAGTCCATTGTAACTTATAGTCCTCATTTGAATTAATGGATTCATAAACCTTATAGGTTGTGTCACGTACACATCCTCATTTTATTCCTTATAGGAATGCGGTTTTAGTATCTGCATGCCAAATCTCTTAGTCATTAAGTTGCAATCAACAAGCATCATCCTTCTCAAAATGTCATCCATGTGTCTTAACACTTAAGACCCATTCACACTTATGGATTTCATCCCAATGGGTGCTACCATCAAGGTCATACCTTATGGTTCACATGGAAGTCATTTAGGATGTAATGGTCATAAACCATAACTCAAAATCTGGTTCCTCATATTCATCTAGATAGTTGACTCATCACATGACCAACTCATCACATAGATAATCGAGGTGTATCGATCAAGGATATAAGAACTCACAACTCCTTGTGATTCTGAATGTCCTTTATTAGTGTGGGGTATTCTTTATTTAAGAAGAAATTAGTTATTTGATAATCATCCTCTAACTCCTTAGAGTATGAATCCTTTTGATTTAGACATCACCATGCCTTAATCATGAGCTTACTATGATACACTATCATAATCACTCATAAGGATCTCAAACATTTGTTTCAAGTATTTCATTCATTGATCTCATCAAGAATTAACACTTTACCAAATTCGTACTTCATCTATGATATTCTTGAACACTTCAAGATATTCATATTGGTATTTCTCTAAACACCACTTGAAGTATTAGCATTAATTCTAATAGGTATGTAAATACATCACATGTATTATACCTAATAGGATAATCAATCTCCCACTACCACTAGTGAAGATTGATTAATCATGTCTAAGGGATTCATGTCTCTTACTGGTTCTCTAACCAAAAGAGTCTAGATTTATCCATCATATGGAAACTAGAAATGAATTTCTCAAGATCTATGCTAATTTGATTGTTTGAGTTATCAATAACTTTTAGGTATCATTTTATCTTATGCATACCAAGTACCACAAGATAAACAAGGCATTGCCATAAAGATTGAAACATCAACTTTATTAATTGCCATCATTGTCATACAATATGCAAAAATAAGGTGTTTCTATCCATTGACAGATATGAAATAGCAGTTCATAACTCTATTACATGCCTTCAAGGATGAAAATAAACTAAAGTACTCCTATCTATGGCGGCAACACCTGCCCCATTTATTGGGTTCTTTACACTTTATATCTTGGTATCATATACCTTAAAGTGTTATAAGTTTATTTCATGGCACCTTCAGGTGGAGACGTCTGTCGCCTCCTTCTTCTTTAGTTCTTCCAGATAGAGTGGACAATTCCTTTTCCAATGTCTTGTCTTTTGACAATGGTGGAAATTGCCTCTCTTGGTCACACCTCCCTTGGCCTTGAGAGTTGAAGACGACTTGGGCTGTTGGCTAGCATCAGAACCTTTCTTAGCCTTGCCCTTGCCCTTGCCCTTATGCTTGGACTTGCCTTTCTTGTTGCTGATCATCATCACAGACTTAGGCTTGTCCTTCTTCATCTGTGCCTCAGTTGTCCTCAACATGCCCAACAACTCTGCCAACGGCTTGTCAAAGTTGTTCATGTTGTAGTTCATCACAAACTGACTGTAGGATTCTGGCAACGATTGTAGTATCACGTCAGTAGCCAACTCTTGGCTCAGGGGAAAACCCAGTCTTGTCAGGTTCTCTACATACCCAATCATTTTGAGCGTGTGAGGACCAACTGGATCTCCATCTATCATGACACACTTGAACAGCACCCTGGAGACATCATATCTCTCTTGCCGTGCTTGATCTTCATACATGTTCTTGAGATGCTGAATTATCTCAATGACACCCATGTTCTCATGTTGTCTCTGCAACTCGTGGTTCATGGAGCACAACATCAAGCACTTTGCATCAATGGCATCATCAGAATGCTTCTTATAAGCATCCCTTTCTGCCTTTGGTGTGGTAGGAGTAGGTTCCTCTAGAGCTGGAGTATCCATGACATAGATCTTTTGCTCTTGAGTGAGAACAATTCTCAATGTCCTAAACTAGTCGTGGAAGTTAGTGCCATTTAGCTTGTCCTTTTCAAGGACCGATCGCAATGAAAAGTGATTGTTGTTTGTTGTCATTTGTACTACAAAAGGAAATATATGCAATTTAGTCCAAAAATCAATTTTGACTTATTTGATTGATTTGAAAGGTTGACGATATAATTAGGACTTTAATTAATTATCGCTCCCACTATTTTTTTTCAAATTGATAGCCCTCACCATCAATTCGGAAGATTGCAACATACAATCTTCTAGTGGGTCAAGATTCTGAAATCCTCTGAGTCATGGACCAGCTAGGGCTGTCACCCACAATTTAGATCTTCCAGGTTGGCAACGTTTGCCAATTGCATCATATGCAACTCTTGAAAAATGTCATATGTAACTCCTTGCCATGATCACCTCCATGCCTCAAGGTGTTAGATCCTATCTAGGTCACCTTGTTAAGTCCGACCCAAAGATAACACGATGAATATGCACCCTGCTAGGGCAGACCCACATATCCATCCTTCACGCTTCTACGAGATAGACGGTGCACCACGCTAGGGTGTGCCCACACTTGGCCGATCAAGCTTTTCATGTATGTCGCATTTGGAAGGCATCTAAAACTTTAATATTTAATGAGAGATTTGGTTTGTATAGGTACATATACATATCCAATCACCACAATACATAGTATGTATCATATACATGCTATATCCCACAGAAAACATGTGAAATGATAAAAGTGATGATTATGGCCATCCTAATGTGATTCCTCAAGCCAAGAGGAATCACAGTCATCTAGGTCCACATCCCATGCAACCTATACAAGATGAACTCTGTGCTTTGCCATTCTGGGTTTGATCAACTCATCTCCATGATTGATTGGCTCGTCATCAGGCCGGTCGTTTGGGTTCCACCATCCAATTGATTGGCTCCTCCAACTGATCAGTTCACGGGTCGTCATGCATCTCCTCAGGTCACCACCTACTTGTCTCGCTCCTTGATCCAGTTGTATTGATCACCAACCGATCGGTTCACACCTTGAACCGATCGTCTCAGTTGTCGTCAGGTTGTCCGTCGTTCTTTGACATAACAGGAAATAAAAGATCGATCATATTTTACATTTAAATTGGGAACCTCGAGTTATATTCGAGGGGAGCAAAGGTAGGAAAGAAATCTCGAGTTACATCAGGGATAAGGAGGTAGGGAATCGGTGCGCAGACCTAGATGCAAGCATCCAAATTCAACCAAGCACACATACATATGGTTTATTGGCCATAACGACGCTATACATCCACCACAAAACTCATTTAAGGGTGACGTGTATCAAGTGCATTCATATTAAATATCATATATGTAAATTGGAATTTGTGGATTTAGGATTGGACATGCATAAAGCTAATTTTATTCGCATCGTATGCAATAAATAAAGGCGACAAACCAAAATCGATCATATCGATAATCCTAAAGTATAGAGTAGTTGACATCGCTCTGATACCACTGTTGGGTTTTAGGGGAGATAGAGAAGGCAGCGGAAAAAAAATTCTTCTCCTGAACCCAGTCTAAAGGAATCACGTCAATGTCTATACAATAGGAAGGATAGTTTGTAGAGACATACCTTGTCTCGAGGCTTGCTCGGTGATGTTACCTCGCGGCTTGCGCAGTCTTCACCTCCAGTCTTGGATGGTGTCTATGCAGCTCCTGGTCTCACTGGGACTGTCGGGATTGACAATTGTCCTCCGAGCGGCAGAAGTCTCCCGCCTCTATAGTAGTCCACACGGACCACCTGGAACTCTGATTACCTTATTGCACAAGGCACTGGAAGGAGTCATACCCTCCTATCGGCGTACTAGTCACCGACACACTCTCCTACAACCAGTCACTTTTCTACAGTTGTCTTTCCCTTGATGTGCCTCCCTTATCGGGTAGCACTTGCTCGGGCTCTCTCGGTTACCACAACCAGAGAGAACGGCAACTTTGCTGAGAAACTGGTATTCTGAGTTGTACTTTGAGAAGCCCCCAATACCCCTATATATAGGAGGGTCATGGGATAGGGTTCTCTACCCCGGGCAATGCGGGATTAAAGCAGGAGTAGAAGGATTCGAGATTTTCCACAAAACAACCAACTGTGCTAGCTGAACCGATCATTTCAAGCATGAAACGGTCAGTTGGGGACCTGAGTCGATCGGTTCACACTTGAACCTATCGGTTGGGACACCTGAGCCGATAGGTTCAAGCATGAGTCGATCGGTTCGTGGTCCTGGTCCAACTCGAATTAACTTTCATGTTTGTTTCCAACTAATCATATATTAGTCCTTATCCAAATCAAATTTGTACAAGTGAAACAAATATGTATTTGCAAAAAGAGTCTTCTGACTTTCCAAATGATCTCGATTGGTCACATGAATCGACCAGTTCAACAATTGAGCCGATCATTTCATTGACACATGAGCCTATCGACTCACCACTTGAGTCGATCGGTTCATCAACCTGAGCTGATCGGTTCAACCCTATGAGCCGATCGGTTGGGATAGTAGACTGTGCAAATCAGTCAATTGCAGTTCCAATCAATCCGATACTCTAATCAATTGGTCCAACACTTTAAACACTATGATATTGAGCTATCAATTGATTAAGTGTTTAATTGAACTACTAAACTCCTTTAGTAATCAATCTAAACATCATTTGTGGATAAACTCCTCTTCCAGGTTAAATCCTATGTGTGTGACCCTACATGCCCATTTCACGTTGGAAGTGAAAGTCCATAACACTTATGACTTCACAAGATAAGAGCGGTGTGAAATAGAAAGTTGGAGAACAACTTTCAATCCTACAATCCGTGAATGGTGTTATAGCGAATGTATAATTCCTTTGTCATTGATATCCCGAATGAACTCAATGCATGGAACAATCATCCTGTCAATGTTCATTCACTTTCTTGATCTCTGAGTAGATTGGAGGAGATATGTATGACATCCATATCACATACTGATTCACACATGCGTGCGCACGCCTATCTCAATCCTACTCATCAAGTGGCCATGGATATCAAACTCCCTTAGGAGGGACAAATCCCATATCTATCACTCACCCCTCAAAAGTCCCATGTGTCAAAGCCACCCAATCATCACCTTTATAACAACCCATGTTTCAAGACTATGTTTGATGATGTCAAAGTGTACCCAATGACATGTGTTGAGTGTAGTGATTTCAGGTCAATGAATCACACTCACCACCATCACTGTGAGAACTGACTGTGACGACCATGTCATGGTTCCATGTGTCAAACTCACGGTGGGTTTTCCTGGTACACTTGTTCTCTAACAAGTACCTATGTGTTTGGTTTGATATCTCTATATCATGACTAATGAGATTCTGTCATCAACCAACACCACAATCCAGTCTTTTGTGTCATTGTTGTCTATCTACCTTCCACAATGACATCCGACTAGGGACATAATAAGAATTTACAAACTCTTAGCATCTGTATGATCTCATCGTTCAGGTCCTCAACCTAAAAGCATACGTCATTGAGTATTGTCATTCTCTAGACATTCAATCTATTCTATCATTATCTCATATGAATGAACCCTAAAGAATTGGAAGCTTTCCTTTGATGTTTATCAAATCAATCTTAACATATCCCACCAATCATCCCATGATTGGCTATCAGGGCATACATACCAACACTTAATTCTTTGCTTTGAAAATTTACTACTTGCTTTGCATATATGTTATAATCATGGATATGTAGGTTGTTGTGAGCGTGATTAGAACACCAAAATGATCTTATTATCCCCCTGAGATGTTAGCAAAGTATAGTGAGGTGATTGGACTTTGATCTGTTATGTGCTAAGGATGGTCGGACGTAAGTAAGGGAGTTCAGTTGGAATAAATAGGGAATTTGGGTGCTGAGAATGGTTGGTTTCAAAGGAGTTTAGGCCAAGTGACAACCTATATCCTATGAGGGTGCAGTAGCTAAACCCTAATTTAGCAACAACTATTGAAGAGTAAGATCTCATTATGATAATTAGGCAGGCTCAGGTATCGAAACCCCATACCTTGTTTCTCTTTATTATCTATTATTTACTTTCTTAATCTTGTTGCTTTTGGCAGCAATTTAGTTTAATCTATCTTTCAACTACACCATGATAAATATTAGTCTTAATATTTCTGAATCTATATAGCTACCTAAAAAGTTTGTCCTTTGGGTTCAAACATAAAGTATACTACAATAAGGCTTCCACTGGTGTGGAGTGGGGAATTAGTGCACTGCTTTTGGTTAAACCTAGGAGTTATTCTTTTAGGGTTTTTCTTGGTGCGAAATTTGGAGCCCCATCACTCAAAAAGAGCTCCAGTGGGGTGACTTAGAGCTACATTCAATAAAGATAGTTGGGCGTCACAAGATTTTTATCGAACTTTCCAGTTGTTGAACATATTCCTTTGGTTTTTGAGCATTATATATTGACTAACCATCATATCCTGAATGCTTATTTCTATGGCATAAATCTTCTCATTGAGTTGAGGCAGGGGAGTTTGATGAGAATAAAATAGTTTCTCCCCATAGTTGTCTTGATTACTATAGCTTTGTTGATTATTAATTTGATATATGGGGAGGCTTCTAACATGTTGATTGGAGGTTTTATTAGGGATGTTTTAAATAGCATTCACATCCTCAAATAATTTCTAGGGTGGTCCTCTCTCATATGCATGAAGTGAGAACTCCAACTGGTCTTGCACAAAAGAATCATCTTGAGACTCTTCACAATTGACATTAGATAGGAGTTGTCTTCATCCTTTGTTACCTAGAGAACTCCTCCTCGGTTGGATCTGCCATGGGTTTCAACACTTCTCTAGACAGGCATTTTCAATATTTTATAATATGATGTTCCCTCCAGAGGATGCGTCTAGAATGTATTTGGAGTTATCGTCTATGACATGATAGAAAATCTCAATCAATTGATCCTTGGGTATATTGTGTTGTGGACAAAGACGGTTGAGTTCCTTAAATTGCTCCCAAGATTCTCTCAAAGTTTCACCAGCAACCATGGTGAATCGGATGATTTTTCCCCTGGTGATATAAGGTAGGGATGGGGGTAGTATTTTTCAAAACAAATTCTTGGAGATCTTCACACATAGTGATGGGGTTTCCTTCTAGAGAATTATACCAGCTTGTGGCTTGGTCGACAAGAGAATATTTTAACAATTGAAGTCTTAAGACGTCATCTGTAATGTCGAAACATTTAAAAGGCAATGTGTTCCATCCCTGACGACGGCACCAGATTAATGTATTCCATTTGAACACCAATCACTAGACAAAGTCCTAGAGTTTAACCTTATAGTACGAAGGTATCCGTCCAAGGGAGCAGAAGAAAATTGTTCAAATCCAAATCCAATCATATAAATAGGAAGGAAAATTTTGGTTTTTGAGAGTTTCATTATGCTACAAATAGAATTAAAGTGCAGAAATAACAAATCAAAATACAAAAAGGGATTGGGGGTCTGGGGGATCATCACCAATGAATCGACTCCTAGGTTTCAATAATCAAAATAGGACCATGTGGGTTGTGTCCTTATGGAGCACAAAAGCAAAGGGCTAAACTTCCCACAAACCTATTGATCCATGCATTTATGGATCCTCATCCAACCATCCAACACATAGCTATCTGAGATCTCATATATATATATGATTCTTATTTGATGTTTGAATCCATGGATCAGGTGATCGTGTCACCACATGTTGTAACAAACAAATCAAACAGGTAGAAGGATCATAATCCAATATCGGTTGATCACGTCAAGTAGATCATGAGTTCATTCTTGTGAGGCTCCTAGGTCTTGGCACCCCCACAAAGAAATACTCTTACTACCAAAAAAATAAGTATGAGATCAAAAAATAAAAGGATAATAATCACAATTAAGGAATTAAGGGTTCTTTTTTGTGAGGATCCACAATCATATCACACCATAAGAATATATCAAATCGTTCAATGATCAAATAAGAAAAGAAGAAGTTTCATTCTTTAATTGAACAAGGACTCGATTACATCAAATAATAATAGGTTATGGGGCTAGCCCCCATGCCCCAAAAAGAGACTTCTTGGACATAATGTAAAGAATAAAAGGAAAAACTAGATAATAAGGGATGCCCTTTTTATTCGGAGTCCCCCCTCCTTTTGTAGGTAAGGAGGGGAGGAAACCCTAAAGAGGGGAAGAAACTGGCTGGAGGCTGCTGGAGAAGTATGACCGCTGATGGTGAACCGGTCTATTCATTAACCAAGACGCTTGATTTAGATCTATGTTGGTGTGAGTGGGTTAAAACCCTAGAGAAGGGGTGGTGGCACCGTTTTGACCAAGTCCTTGTTCATTAATGAGGTGAGTTGGTTCTTTTGAATCTTAAAATGCCTACTACTGCTTTTGAGATGACCGGTTCACTGAATAAACCACTCGGTTCAGACACTAACTTGAGTATGTGGACTGACACTATGAAACGACTTATTGACAACTGGAATACAGTGCTTTGGGTGAGTGAAACAGTCATCTCATGGAGTGATCCGATCAATTGGAGTTTTGAGAAGGTGTTTCCTTATGCTACTAGATTGACCTATTAGGAAGATAAGACAGTCAACTGGAAGTCCAAAATTGCAATATGAAGCCTTTGACTATTTGATCTTATGGGTCCTTGACGTAATGTGAATATTTTCCTAAAAACCCATGAAAATCAAGTAAAAACTCCAAATCAAGAAAGAAGAGCTAAACTAAGAGGATTTATGCGAAATCTATCAAATAGCTAAAATTTTGTAGTTGATTAAGGATAGAAAATGTACAAATAAAGGTGACGATCCTGCACTCATCGGGATTGGGGAAAAGTTGCCCCTTGATTGTTCGTATCAAAGAGACACAAATAAATCTCTATATGATCATTGTTTGGAATTTCATATCTAGTATAAACCTAAGAAACCCTAAAGTCCACAATGGTGCAATTAAGGTGTCCAAGATTGGGTTTATAAATATAATCACCTCATATCCATCTAGCAATGATGGCATAGGTTCCCCTCTATATCTAGCCATAGTTGGTCTTAAAATTGACCTTAAGGTTCTCCTTCAAAATCCTTGAGAGTCCTCCATCATATCATCTTTTTCTCTAAAAAGTACCTTGATACCACCCATTAGATTGAAAAAGGGTAACTCCACATATCTTCTCTATCCTTCTAGGTATCTTGACTTGATATATACTCTCCCAGTATTAGGTATCTTGAGTAACAACTAAAATATGAAACAAAATTTATAAAATACACATACCAATATCATAACATGATCTGATATACTTTTGATTGATCATATGAGATAAAAGGATTCATACTTGAAAGCATCTTGCAGATGGCTCTACAAACTCACAATCAAGGAGTAGGACCTTCTAGAAGTAACAAAGACTAAAAGGAGGAAATTAATAAAAAGGAAAAGGGAAAGGATGTTGAAAGGGAAAATGAAAGGTAAGATCAGATGGAAAAGGGGGATGTTGATGAGGATAAAGAGGTTGTGAAATATCAGGGAAAAGGGTTGGATAAGAAAAATGAACCCAAAAGAGTTGTGGCACACTAAATATGATGAGGATGAAGAACCAAGAACAATCCTTAAGGACATTGTTTAGTAGGCACAAGATAAAGTACTCATGGATACTATGATCAATCTGGAAAACCACAGATCATTGATAGTTCCATGAGGAGTCCATCTTGCCCTAACTGCCTTTATCCTTCATCCAAGTCCATTCGTCATGGAAGTAGGAACTAAAAGAGGTCAAAATCATAATGGAGGCAATGCTCAAGTACAAAATCCATTGAATGGTCAAAAGCCACAAGGCCTTAGATTCTATAATTGTGGAAATATTCATGGGGAAGGTGTAGATATCCCAACACATTTTCCCACTAGTGTATGAAAGAGGGCCACATCATGTGTTAGTACCCCTATATACCTCCTCTATAGGACACCAATGCCAATCATCAAGGAAAGAACCAAGAGATTCAAAACAAGATAGAGACTGTGCTTTTTTTTTATTATGTAACTTCTTTAATTCTCACAACAAACCTTGGTATTTTGGAATGTCATATCTTAAAATTTGAAATTGGATGTCCTATTTTGTTGGGCTTGAACCAATTATCTTTGACTCATAACCTATCATGTACTTTAGTTGGGAAGTTGATATCTTTGTTAGATTAATTTAATCATCTCAATCTTGGACTTGAATCATCAATAGTGTGACAAGACAATTTTGTGACACAATCATTAGCATACTAAAAATGATGATGCAAATAATGAGACCAGGGATGTTTTATAAATTTTGCATTTTGGTGAAAAAACTTCTCTTAAGGGGGGAAGTATGTTATGATGTGCATTTTGGCTTAATTATGTTCTAATTACTCAATTACCCTTAGTTGACTTGATTTTCTCAATCTTAATATTTTACAATATTCTGCAACTCTATGATGTCCTTGAAGATGAAAATCAACATTTTGAATCAAGTTGATACACATATATTCATACAGTCCTAACTTACATACACTCTATAATCATTTGATTAAACTCTTCATCACCATTGCTCATCTTATTTTGAAACGTAGCATACTTGTTTGACTCTCTACAATGCGACTCGACTCCAAATTTTGGACACATAGAGATTCCTAAAATTTCAATTGATACATAGAAGTTTTATACCCTAAAATACCCTATTTTATCCAATTTTTTCACTTAAAGTTCTCAAGGGCCTAGCCTAATTGACGCTTTGCTGCATGGCCAAACCTAGCTACGGTGCTAGTAAATTTGGGGTTTAACCCCCTCGAACAACAAACTTTGGGTATTGGGCCAGTCTTTTTGGCCCTCAACCCTCCCCCACAATGTTTACCTGAGCCAACTGGCCACTAGATCAAGGTTCAACATTGCTGTAGTGATCTCCTACCTTGGGAACAATGATGGTGTAGTGGCTCCACACTACAACCAATCTAGTTAGTTTTTCCCTTCTTGACGCACCTCCTTGCAACCTAATTCTTCTTTCTTTCTCTTCCACTCACCTTCTCAATTAATCTACACTCTTCAATTGCTCAAAATCGAGTATGCAGTTTAAGAAAAACCTATCACATACCATGCTTTAGTCAGACACATTGAAACCCCTAATCACATACCCTTTCCTATATAGATCCCCTACTTGGTCCCTTGTGCCTTTGAGAAAACAACATACACCTTCACTCTCTCACTATTATATCCCTCTTCCTTTCTCCTCTTTTCCCAGCTAGTTGCACTGCCACATTGTGCCACCCCCTCCTCCTCATTCAAGTGGCCTAGTTTGTTGCGGACTTCAAGATCAGACTCCACAGTCAAATCCTTGAACTAATCCCACGGATGACTTTTTCCCCCTGTTATCTTTCTTGGAAATGAACCATCTCTCATCGAATTTCCTAGTTAATTGGTCAAAACTGACAAAAATGATAACTTTAATTTTTTTTTCAAAATCAAGAACCAATAGTCAATTTTGATTAAAAAAACCTAATGAATCATTTAAAAAAAGTTTGAAACTTGATTCCATATGGTCTTCCTTTAATAATCATTACACTCAATCTTTTGAATATGTAAAATTGTATATTGACTTACTTATGGTTATTATCTCAAAAACCTTAATCATTAACTTTGATGATTATATTCTAAGACTCTAAATCATATTGACATACATGATTAACAATGATACAAGGTCTTAACTTTGTTAACTTTCTTACCCTTAATCTTTGGAATATTATTATATGTACCCAAAAATTATGATAGATCTTGATGGTGCGTGCTTACCCCTAACTTTGTGCTTTTTTGTATATGAGGGTATCAAATCTTATGATTTATCATCTTTAAAATCATTAACCATATTACTCTCAGCCCTTGTACTTGTCATTTAATGATTATTTAGGGATAAGTATACAATATGGATTAGTTGTTAACCATCCTTGAATGTTGATAGTATTGATGTTGGTGAAGACATGATAAAACTTAATCTTGGTTAATAATGAGATACCACACCTAAGAACAATCATGAAAGTAATAAATCCTAACCTAGTCATTGTGACCCTACATATTGATGACTTGAATGTCCATGATTGTAAACCCATTTTTGTGGCAGGACCATGTTTGTGATCTATTTTTTACTCCTAAAGAACTTATTACTCCAAACTTGGGTGACAGTACACTTATTATCCTCCTTGACATAAATACGGTATTTCTTGTGTGTATGATGTGATTTAGACCCTCTTCTTGGCATATAATAGTATTTTTTGAAACAATTGACTTCACATGATAAAACTATTTTGTTCTTACAACTATATATATCTTTTGAAAACATTGAACATAAAGTAAACTAGAAATTATTTATATATGTACTATGGCATGCAAAGAGTCCCTCACCATTGGTTTTATCTAATATTTAATACATGACTTTAAACAAGCCATCACCTTTTGGTGTTGGAAGGGCTAATGTACCCTAACATTGATAGATCTGCATCTATGGGTGTAATAAATGGATCTTATGTAGAGGTAAGAAAACCCTCACCTTCGGGTGTAAACACAATTCTATAATTGTATTCTTGAAAAACAAAATTCAATAGTTGTATTCTCAAACCTAGGTTGTGGAGGACAATAATGGCCATAAAAGGTATAATGTAAAAATGAGATAGAACACATCGAGCTTTTTTATAATTAAAAAATTTAACTTTTATTCTTTGATTATTCTATAAATTCCAAGGGCCTATATGATTATCAAATATCATTTATTTCTCCAACAATCTACATGTGCTTTTACATTTACTAAATTTTATCTTACCCTATTTAGAAAACATGATAACTCATATAGAATGACAAAGATCTACTTCTGTACTCGACTACTCTGATAACAAGGACATGTTCACAAATAAACTTTGGGATGGTTAGTTCTTATATATCTATTGGGTTTTTAGAAATTTATTTAGTCATTCACGTATCTTGTGTGAGAAATTGTGGTGCGCTCAGAGATGGGAGGGTCAATTCTTCTATTGTTGTCTAGGTAGTTAGACTATGATTGGGATAAGAACTTCCTTGTGAAAATTTTGTGTTGGGAACATGGTAGTTTTAACCTTTTATGTGTTGGATCTTGGAGGAGGTGGAAGTTGTGCTTGATTTTAAGTTTTATATGAATCTCTTTTTAGATTCCCTTCATTTTCTTTCAAAATTGGCACTCAATTTTATCAATGTTTATTAAAGTTTGCATCTAAACTTCCCTGAAGTTTTTGCAAACTTCCATTTCCACATGTGGCAAAGTTGACATGAATTTAATGTCCTTCATCATGGTTTTAACCAATTATTTTCATGTGTCCATGATTTAGAAGGTAGTGAAGTGAATGTCCATTCTCATTTCGGAGGTAATTTGGTACTTAAGTATTATTTTATATTTGTAGTGACAACATGATAATATATTTTTCTATTAAGTATTGGTTGCCTTATATTGCAGTGGCAAAGATCATTTAAGTGTTGTTCTATTGAATACACATATCTTTTGAATACATGTCCAACTATTTTATATAACTATTTTATGTCTTCTAGATTACTTTTAGGAGTAATTTAATGTGGGACTAGGAGATTCTCTTACTATCTGACCATGAACCGTTCAATATCAATTTATTTTTTCTATCCCTACAATTAAAACTTGTGTCCAATATATGTTTCTTTTAATTCACATCAATCTCTAAAATGCATTCCCTATGTTGTCTCTTCTTTCCTAAAATGATTTTGACCATGTGTTATGTTTAATGATATCGATTAATTAGTATACACAACTTCTAGTCAATTTTATGGTTATGTTGAATATATTATAATAAGATGATGATGAAATAAATGTTCTCATTTCTAATCTTTAGTCTTTAAAATGTAATTGTTTTCTTGATATCTTCTTGCTACAAACTATTTTTTGTGTGGATTAGAAAACTTACTTGTGTTGTTGTGTTATATTATAAGGCACAATCCTATCCTATGTATAGGATAAAGGGAGGAAATATTATAGACTTGGGACTCAATAAAGGGTATATGGACCGTGACACTTCAACCCATTAACTATATAACCTATTAACTAAAAGAAGGTGAATAATAATTTCTAACATCCACCCCAAAGATGGAGTATGGACGAAAGTCATGTCCTAGCTTTGACTTACAATGCTCAAATAAATAGTAGAAATATCACTTCCACTACAAAATTGTTACTCCCCCTTAAAAAATACTTCCCAACTAAACTATATGATGACACCTCTTTTAAGTTATGTTATGTGGGATGGAAATGCTCAACCATTGGATAAGATCTTTTGAAGTGAATCTCAAATGAATAACATGTGATAAATGGAATTCAAATTCCACAACAAAATATCCCACAACCAAACTAGATAAGAATATGAAAAGTTTTATAACTATGCTATCTTCATTGGAGAGAATGTGTGAGTGGTATAATTGCACAGTTAACACATCCCACATACATAATGCAATACGAACATGGAGACACAATGTTGATGTGAGTAGAGGTATCTTCAAATCATCTAATAAGTGTAGTCAACTAGAACTCGGGAAGAAAGTTGCATACGTGCATAATGTGGCACAAACACAAGTTGGATGAGATGTTTGATATGATTCAATATTGTGGATGTTACATGTATAACTTACCTTCATTTTATTGACTTTTAATGTTGTATCCTTATAAATCCTCTTTTTTTAGTAGTTCATGATTAATAATTTCCCTAATTACCTTCTATACATGTTATGTAGGATAACCACTTAATCTGAGCCCCATCGTCAGGTGAAGGGTCACATAGCATATAGATAAACCGATGCGAACCATACAGTAGAGCCATCAGGGTCTAACTGAGAAGCTTAATGCCCAATGGTGTTTCCCTAATGGTTAGGCAGCTCGACGACACAAGATGACTTATTGGAGTTTTGTTAGTACCATCAGCTAATGGAATCCCAATGCCTGACTTCTCCACTAGAAGGAAGCCCAATGAGACTTTCTCCTTCTCATCAACAGGAAGAAGTCCAATCACTAACTATTCTACAAACTCATTGTCATTGTGCCTTCTCAGTGATCTACACCCAATGGACTCCATGCACCTAACTTAAACTTGTCACCCGATGAAAGGTGAATAAAGTTTTCTCAACTCATAAATCAAAAAATCCCTAGATCTAGTCAACCACCAAGCCAGTAGTGCACCTAGAGCCTACCGTACCCCTCCTCCTTTTATAGGGATCTCTTCTGATCCATTACACTGATAGGATGTTGTTCCGCTCCTACCCTGAGGAAGACGATTGTCAACCTTGCTCTTCAGCTTCCTCTATGGTGCCACTATGGTTCTTTCATCCATTTACACCTGTCCAAGTCATCATGCAACAATGAAAGTGGTAGTATCTTGAATTCCATTGTCGTTCTTCATCTGCTCCCTCTTCTCTAATGGATCAAAGTCTGAAAATAGAAGAAAGAAGTGAAGATTTATATCATCAATGCATGTCCTAGGTGTTCTCTCCTTCCCTCAACTGAGTGATACCCTTCATCGAGTAGAACACTATTGCACCACTAAGCCTTGATGATCTTCTCCATCATGAATATTTTTTATTCTTTCTTCTCATGTATTTTCTTTATTTCTTTCATGAAGAGTGAGCAGTCCTTCTTTGTAGGGTGTAGGGACTAGACCCATTACCCATTATTGCATGTCCATTTTATAATTACCCATGGCTTATATATAACTCTTTCAATTTTATGTTAATCATTTAATGCATTTTTTTGTGGACATTTCACCATAGGTCTTCCTTGCCCTTCATATGTCTATACAATGCCATGACATGTTACTTGTATGCTTGTACCAGATGAAAATATCATGTTCATTCTTCTCTTCCCTACCCCCTCTTCCCCTAGATTTATGTACATAAGATCCTCTCCCCCCTTCCCATTCTACACTTCCTCTTCTCTCTTTCACCCTTCTTTTTCTTTGGTTTATCTGATGACCTTCTTTTGTTCCTAGTTTGACTGTTTGTAACTTTTTATTTTTCATGAACTACCTCTCCGTAATTGATTCTTTCACTAAAAAAGATCTATAAGGTGTGATTCCATTTCTCAAGCTCATACCCAATTGTCATATTGGTGATTATGAGCCAACATGTTCTCCCAAATCCATGGGTTCCCCTATTTCTATGCTCTTGGTACTGGTTTTCTCCATATCAACAAAAAGCTTTGAGAGAGTGTCAAAACCCTGATCTGGTGACTCTTGTGCATCATCTTCCTTTGGTGGCAATCTTGGGATATTCAACACCTTCATGTTATGCCTTCATCTTTCTTTATTTTGTATTATCTAGTATGTCATTATTTTTATTTAAACAGCACATACATCGGCCCCACAAAATTCCTTCATGTTTGCTCCCTTTTTTCATGTCTTGGGACACTGGATGCATTGTCTTTCCCCTTATAGGTTTCAGCCCTCCTTGAATGTTATTGCAATACCTCTACTATCTTCCCTCCCTGAACACCTATATGAATCTATGAGTTTGTTCACCCTTGTCCCCCCTTCGACTCACTCTGGTGTCACCCTCTTCTACCTACTATGTGTTACTTTGTTTGGCCCCTCTAGTCTAATGAAGAAGTGAGAGTCCTCTTGGTGTTGTATTTCCTCAGTAACTCTTCTTTGATTTTTTTGACCACTTTTTATTGGTGACGACTTCACCCACTGGCCCTAGTCTCATGGTTGATTAGGTTCTTCCGCCTCCTTCCTGCAATCCTAGTATGTGTGTGTAGGGAAATATGGTGACAACGTAGGCAGCAGAAACAAAAAAAATACTACCATATTTCCCATTAAGCCAGTAGATCACATCAATAACCATAATATGGGAAGGATGGTTTTCACACCTAGTCCTAGATCAAATCCAGTGACATATCCTCATCATTGTAGATGTGCAAATTTCATCTAGTTGCATTGGGACTCGTCTGATTGTTGTGCCTCCTAGTCTACACCATGGGTAGTAGGTTGATGTTGTCCTCCATGCCTCTATGGAGGTCCACACAGACCGCCTAGAACTCATATCATCCTGTTAGAATGGACAGGAAAGAGTCATCCCTCATGTTGGTGTGCTAGTCACCAACTTGCTCGCCCATAATTTCTATTAGTTGTTCTCTCCCTCGCAGTCCCTCCCTAGTCACTTAGGACTTTCTTGGGCTCTCTTGGTTACCACAAACAGAGAGGACAACAATTGTCAAAGAAATTTATTCTCAATTGTGTGTGTTAGGAACCCCCATTACCCCTCTATTTACCCCCATTACCCCTCTATTTATAGTAGAGGCCAGGGTTAGGGTTCCCAATCTGTGTGGGAGTGAAAGGGACCGGAAGATCTTGAATTTTTACAACAATTATGGAAATATCGCAACCTGCAACTACCAAATTGGTCGACTGGAAGTTGAACTGATCACATGCTAAGCGGTCGGCTCGCTCAGTCGAGTCGGACATTTCAGATGTTTCCCTATTTTGGCAATTCTATTCCCATTGTGATGATGTCAGCACGAATCCTTAATGCAATCAAATAACACCATGAATCGGACATTTAGTGTAGATGAGATGGTCATTTTTCACCAGGAAAACCGATAATCTCGCCTAAGTGAGATAGTTTTTTTGCACCCCAGTTTAACTAGAATTTCAGCCAATACACAATACAATTAATCTGACAACCCAAACAATCATCTCAACACTTGAGTTGATCAGTTGATAGTCTAGTTA
This sequence comes from Alisma plantago-aquatica, assembly GCA_963693085.1. NCBI lineage: Eukaryota > Viridiplantae > Streptophyta > Magnoliopsida > Alismatales > Alismataceae > Alisma > Alisma plantago-aquatica. The sequence continues at coordinate 113,181,184 of OY856410.1, read as the reverse complement.
CCTCAGTTGTTACGTGAATTGAATATCTAAAGACTTTAGTAATCAATTCAATCATTATTAAAGATTAAACTCATCTTCTAGGTCAAGACCTATGTGTGTGACCCTATAGGTCCCATATTACATTGGCAATGAATGTCCATAACAACTTATGACATCACAAGCAACGAGTGATGCCTAGTCTCACATCAATGCTACCTAAGTAAATGGAAAGTTGGAGAACAACTTCAACCTACAATATGTGTATGGTGTTGCAGTGTTTGTATAGTTCCTTTATCTCTGATATCCTGATTGAACTCGAGGCATGGAGTAGTCACCCTCTTCAACATTCAATCTTTGTTCCTTGAACCAGAGCAGACTGTCTGAGATATATTTAAGCTCAATATCATATATTCACTCACATACACATGGCCATGCATTTCTCAGTTTCTCTAATCAAGAGACCTTGGATATCATACTCTTATAGGAGGGACAAATCCAATCTACATAACCTATAGTTGATCCCCATGTGTCACATATTATGTAAATTGGTCTAGAAAATTGGGATGTTACAATTCCATCCACCTTAAATAAATTTATCCTCAAAATTTTCTGGGGTACTACCCACCTTAGGGATTTTCTTACTTCTTCATTTAATGTTAGCTGGCATACTAAAATTTTGCATGAAAGGTATGCATTTCATAAAAGGTTCATGTATGAAAATTTTGCATGTAAAGGGTTATGTAACATATGACAGTTAAGTTTTATACATTATCTATGTGAACACAAATCATTTTTACCCTAGTCCTCATATTCTCAACTCATACTTAGTGTTTATGAAACAAAACCTATCTTTACACTTAGGAAACTTTAGCTTCAACTTGGCATAACTTTCTAACATTAGGCGCAAGTGAATATTTACTCTTAGGGACTTTAGGTAACTTTGACATTCCTGGATATGTGGTGATTAGTCACATACCTAGAGATGTGGGGTCATGAAATGCTACCTCTCCCGAACCTACTAATGCACATGTCTCATACCACATGCATTAGGAAGAAAGGAGAATTTCATTTAAAGGCCTCACGCTTATGACATCCCTCTTCAATTATCAATTGGCTGGCCATAACCATTGAGAGTGGAGAGACTATATCATTAACTAGGGTTAGGTTTATACATGAGATCTAAACTAGGTAAAATCTACTTTTATCACATATATCATTTCTGGGGTGAAAACTCTAGTCATATAGTTCATAGAATCTTTCCTAGGGAATCCATTACTAAACCCTAATTTATTCTAGGGTGACTATGAGAATCATGTTTGCCTAGTGGCCACTTACTAAAATTGCTCTGATACCATAGTCTAAGTCCCTATTTTCTATATCACATGTGTGAAAGCATTTTACTCAATGTGGAAGTCATAATATGCTAATCATGCAATTAAATTAAATGAAACACTTGTGTTGATTTAATTGATTCATACATAGTTCTTGACTACATTAAGCTCGTCTATCAAATCCAATCTAGTTGATACTATGAATGAACATAACATGAATTTATCTAAACCTCTGGATTGACTTGGTCAATGGCATCCCACTAGGAAAAGCTTGAGGATCTCCTAGTATTGATTTTTCCTTTTTTGTCCTTCACTTGCCCCAAGTCCTGTGGAGATCTCTTCCCCAACCATGCAAAACAAACATCACATCAGTAAGAGGTATTTGGAACTTTATATGACATAAAAGTAAATATAACTTGACATGATAAAATTGAGAGGACATACATGACATAGACTTGAACATGGATTTTCTTAAGCATTCATGATTCATAATTTACATGAAGAACTCAATAGTAAGTATATGCATCCCTTTATAACGCCCACTTAGGAGCACATATTGCTAGGAAATCCCTTGATGCTAGGAAAGCCCTTGAAGACCCCTTGGGTCCATGTTTTGGGAGCATATAAAAACTAATTCAATTTGATTTAACTTGATCATTAACATGACATCATCATTAACATTAGAATTAACATTAACATTAACATGATCCTTGAACTTTAACATGATGGGATTTCTCCCCTTGAATCATAATGGGATTTCTCCCTCATAAACCATAATAGGGTTTCCCCTTCTTGAGCATGATTCATAAATCTTAGTTCATAATCAATAATTTAAATTAGGGTTTTACCATAGACCGTAAGCAATCAATAAATCAAACAATGATAAGTATACATGATATCATCTTGAGAAAACATTCATAATTCATGAAATGTACTAAAGTGCATAATCATAAATAACATTCATTAAACCAAAAGTATTTGTGCCAAACATACATGGCCCACTAACCTAGAGTAGGTCACCTTAAGGTCAAGTCCCTTCACTTGATTGAGTCCTCTAATCACTTGTAATTTCACTAATATCATGATATGTACATTAGTTTATAATCATTAAACCCTAATTTTGGTCCTTGAATTTGTGAAGATGTTGAATGTCTAATACATCATTTGAAAACAAGTTAGATAAATGGAAAATCATAAGATCTTTCCAAAAAATATTTTTACATATTTTTCTGAGGTCGTATGCAAAAGTTATGAATTTTACATTCAGGATCAATCACAAATTAGGAAACTATAGGCAGGAAAATTGATTAAATCAAAGATAAATTTGATGTAAATGAGGTGTGAAATGACCAAGGAAACCATGGTACGTGTGACACATAGTTTGAACGTGTGAGGATAAAAGTGGCATTCGTTCAATTATAACCTCCACAGTGAGCACCAACAAAAAATTATAACCTCCATAGTTGAAAAATCAAATGGGCGGGAAAAAACCCTGGAATGCCCTTGCAGTATCATAATATAATCAAATGGACAAGGGCATCATGGTGATTTACCGACCAGGTTTGTTCCCTCCCTAGCCATGGTGCGAGTAGCTCAACATGATCTCTCATACTCTGATCTAGAACGAGGGATGTTGCTCCTTAGGAGGAGCTAACCCGCCCATTGATTTCCTGAAGAGGGACCAAACCCATCAAGCCTATGTTCAGGCTTTGGGGAGCATAGGAGCTTGGAAAGCTTCCTATCCATGGTGGAGCACAATGATGTGTTGGTTGGGTCCAGAAAAAGAAATGGTGAAGGAAGCACAGAATGAGAGGCAATGGTCTGTGAGATGAAGATGGAGAGGATCATGACATCATGGGAAGAAAAAGGCCATGAGGCTGTGGGTTTGTCAGAGATTAGCAAGAAATAGAGGAAGAAGCACATGGTGACCAAAAAAGTGAAACCATGAGGCACAACTCCAAATAATACTAAAAAAAATCGTGGGGACATGTTGAGTTCATAGGGTGAGTTTCTGTGGCCAAAGAGAAACTAAGGTGTCGTTACATCAAGCATTGGCAATATCCTTAGTGCAAGTCTATAGGGTTCGACTATTGCAGAGAAACTAGGGTGTACCCGTGATGTGGGAACAAAGGCCAAGGTCCATAGAGGCTCCCAGATCATGTACTTGCTACGAAGACTATTGTGGAAGTAGGTCTAGCAAACAACGTCCAGAGATAAAATTCGAGTAGGACAGATTGAGGTGGGGATCTTAGGGAGCAATTGAAGGTGGAGGAGTCCACTATGATGCATGATGGTACTTTTCAGAATAGGTATATAGGCAGGGGAGATCCTGATATGGTTCCTGTAGATCATGGTAGAGAGAATGCTTGAACCCTAAATGGGCATTTTTTGTATAGCCCATGAGGAAGAGTGAATGGGGGCTCATTTGAATCAGAAGGTTCTCCTGAACTTGGAGGAGAAGGAAGATTGTGAAATGGATAAATAAATAGGGAGGGAGAGACCAACAAAGAAATGCATTGAACTATTGTTGGGTCAGTGTGAAAGATGGAGGAAGGAGATGATCATTTGGCCATTGGATCGTAATGATTTAAAACAATAGCTATTAGATTGCACACTCGAAATGCAAGTGAAATAAATGGGCCACGTGATAGTAGGAAATAATTGAACCTTAGGTTACATTAGTGCATTAATGATCATTTCAATTAAACCTTAGTCAAAACTATATGATAACTTGTTTAATTCATTTGAAGGGTCAAGGGTGGTCAAAACTTGACAAAATTTGAGCCACATGTCCAATAAACGGTCTAGATTCTTACTATGCCCTTAGATTTACATTTTTCACATGTTTTACCCATAATTTTTGTAAATTTCACTCTACTTGATTTTAATGCATTAGAGATACATTTTCCCCTTAATTTCTTTTCCTTGAGTCAAAAAAATTGAAGCAACAACTTATTGCTCACTAATTATATCATTTTATTAAACTTCAAATCTCTTGTCTTCTGCTACTATGTCCATCAAGCATCATGAATGATAAGAGAGACAAAAAATGTAAAAGGAAACTATTAGTTTATCATTTTTTTAATTAATTGAAACTCATAATGCTCATATTTAAAGGGAAAAGTATTCGGAGTCACATTTTAATATCTTTACCTCATTATCCTTTTAGAAATTTCATTTCATGGTATTTTTGCATTTAAACCATCAACTATTCTTATTTAAGGAAAACCACATTATAAGGCTTAAATTGGTCTAGAAAATCAGGATGTTACACACAGTCACCCAATCATCACCTTTATAATAACCCATATTTTAGCATTACGTTTGATGATGTCAAAGCATACTGAATGACAAGTGATAAGTGTAGTAACTTTAGGTCTAAGAACCACAATCACCACCATCACTATGAGAGCTGACTATGACTACCATGATAATGGTCTCCATGTGTTAGTTTCATGGTCGATCTTCCAGATGCACTATTCTCTAACGTGTATATGTGTGCTTGGTTTGATCTTTCCATATCATGACTAATGAAATCCTATCATCAACCAACTCACACTCTGATCTTATGTACTATTGTTGTCTATCAACCTTTCACAATAACAAACGATCAGGAATATAATGAGAATATATATATATATATATATATATATATACTCTCAACATTTCTATCATCTCATCATTCAAGTCATGTACTTGAAAACATACGTCATTGAGTAATATCATTCTCTAGACATTTATTATATCACATCATTATCTCATAACTGAATAAAATAGAATAAATTGGAAGCTTGCATTTTTGTTAACAATCAAATAATATACATTTATGCCATTACAATCACATATGATTGGCTCTCTGGGCATACATAGCAACAGTCTCCCACTTGCATTGTAGCATCCCAAATTTTCAAAATTGATTGAAGACTTATAATTTGAAGTTCTTAAATAACATTAGTTGACGGGTTCAATGTAGAAAGAGCATGAGATGAATATTTCTTAAAGGAAAAGAACGTGAGCAAATAAAATGAGGCCCAAAATACATTTTCTATTTCATATGTGCATTATGCATTGCAGAAATTCAAAGAGATGAATAATAGTCCCCCTTTCCTTTTTCGCTCTCCTAATCTTGAAAATCTTTAAAGGAAATAAAATAAAAAGAGAAAAGACTTGGAATTTGAAATATGTATATGGAATGAAGACCTTGGGCAAGAAGTCCTCCTTTCTCCTTTGATGGCTTTTAATATAGGAAGAAACTATCAATTGACCCTTCATTTCTCTTACCTCCAAGAAGGTTTTACAAAAGGCATAAAACTAGTGACATAAATATTGAGTGAACAATAAGTGTTTATTAATAAATTTGACTCCAAGGAACACAAAGGAAAGTATTTTCAACTTATCAAATCCTATAATGCATTAAATGTTAAGTTATTGACCAAACATATAAAGTATGGAAATAATATGATAAAAGTAGAAATCTAGTGTTATTCATATTCCTTAAGTAAATAAACATAAGTGTTTGAATTTTTACGAGTTTTAGTTAACATTTGAATAGGAAACAACTTCAAGAAAGATGAGAATATGTGTGGTGAATGGTTAGATAAATTAATTAATCAGAGAGATGACCAACAGATGGTTTCTTTTTTAGATATCTTAAGATGCTAACAAAGTAGAATTTAAAATTATGGTCAAACGTGATAAGATTGATATTCTTGGATTGTTTTTAGTAAAAAGTTTAGAGGATATAGTGATCTAAAGGATGATACCATTATATTTGTGATAAATGTTTATTAATTTTTATTTCTAAGTGGAAAGTAGTTTTACTTCAATTCTATTAGAGCAGGAAAGAAGTATGGAAGAGATTTTCTAGGAAACTAAATACATAAAAAAAGTATACAACATTGTTAGATTTGTTTTCAAATTTAAATAGTAACAATTATTTAGTGGTTGATATCTAGTAATATGGAAATTATGATTTTAAAAATAGAAGTGGAGGAGAACATGAAACTAAAAAAATGTTTCTTGTATTTTCTTGATATCCTTTTATGGAGAAATAATTGGTCAAACTGAACTCATTAATTACATGTTACGCGTAAAAAATATAGACTCGTCGATTGTTACATATCTTAGTCTACCATCATCCACTATAAATTTATATTCTTAGGTGAGATAAGTAAAATATGAATAAAGGCAACTTTAATGAGATATAATCTACCATGCATGATAGCCCAAGTATAATGTATACTAGATTTTAGTCCATGAGGTGTTTTGTTAAATATAAAGATAAATATATATAACTTCATAATATTATGTAGTTCATATAATTTTTCTAAACTTAGGTTGATTTGTATGATGAGAAAACATTAGTTCGAATTTTTGGACTTTAAATAAATTTTACGAAAGAGAAATAGACTTTGAAGATGTTTAAATGATATTAGAGGATGAAAAGAAAATGTGTAGTTTTTGGGGTCAATCCATTATGATGTGTACCATGGACACAATTGGAAAGGAAGGATAATATTGGAAATTGTTGGTTTTACTTTTATTACCTTAAGTTTGAATGAATGGTGTCCATGTTTTTAATTAAAATGGTCAAAAACTCAATAGTGTGGTTTTTATCCAAATGAAACACTTTCAGTAGTGGGACATCTGATTTATATGAGTAAAACCAATTGAATTAATTAATTTCATACCAAAAGGAAATAGATAACATCCTTATTCATTGTGGAGAAGGGATGAGTGTGGGAAGTTACAATTCCAATTATGAATCAGTGTCTGATCAAAACATAGAATTTAAAGTAGAAGGATCTAGAATACAAAGAAATAGTGTATTATAAAATATGGGGCATTGGATATCACATTTTTGTCGAGTTGTCTTCCTCTATATTCCATCAAAAGGAAGGAGAAAAGATGTATTCTTAAGGAGCAATGTGTAGAAAATGGGAGACTCTCTTTCTTCCCAAAGCCAATATTGTTTGAAGGTTCATATGTGAGTGGAAACTATCATGGCATAGTCATGGAGAAGTATACTCATCTCTGGAGCCCTCACCAGAACTCAACAGTGCAACCCCACTCGAAGGCATGTTCTACGTGCAAACTAGGTAAAATGTCACACTTGCGGACGTGGAAAGGAAGAGGAAAGATAATGCTTGACCATGAATAGAGTATATATTTAGATTTCTCACCATAACAGGTAAGTGGTTCATGCCCATGCGTATTTATATTTATCAAACTCAGCATGTTTACATATTCCTTAGATAAGATTTTCATGATCAGATGGTCTAAGAATTTAAAGTTAAGATATGAAAGCAAGATCTCCTATACTTTTGTGATTATGAAATTTCATATTATAAATATCTAAAGTACAGATATGTCATGGAATGATTAAAGTTCATGAATTATGTCTATAAGAAGGTTAAACAAATATATTTCTATATGTTTCTTAGTAATGTTTCATATGGATGCTCAAGACTACAAGATAAAAAAAATGCAAGTAAGACTCCGCACTTCCATGGTTATGTGACATAACCATGTATTAATATTTTAGGTGCAAACATGCTATTAAAATTTCTCATATATATGGATATAACTATGTGTTAAGTTGTCAAGTTGAAATATGCTTCTAAGATTTCTCATATATGTAGAGATCTAAGAATTAAGAATTTATTTATATTTCTTAGAATGATTAAGATCCAAGAGTTAAGTAAAATATCATAACATAAGTTTGAATATCTTAAGACATGATTATGTTTCCTAGATAAAGATTCTCATTAGGTCAAGATGTATTGTAAATTGAGTTCATAATGATATTATGATATTATGGTGCATTATGTTATGATTAAGTTGAAAGATAAGATTTTATAAGATTCCTAATTTTATATTAAGGTTTAATATTTAAGCTCATATAAATACATTAAGATTCATGGTGAGATCAGATGTAATGAGATTTTATAAAAATTAAGTCATCTTGTTAGATATCTTATTTTGGATATTTCATATTTAAGTAACTTTCATATACCTTACTTAAGTTACCTTCATATAGTTTACTTGAGTTACTTTCATATACTTAGTATCCTTAAATTTACATCAGATTATTTTCATAAGCCTTTAAGTCAGATGTCAAAAAAATGATATGGAATTATGTTAAGTCCTATGTTACAATAGAGCTTAAGATATAGATTTATCAGATAATAAAAATATCAGATTTTTGATCTAGAGTTAGATTCAATTTAGGGTTAAAGGACAGAGATATAGATACAGGGATAATAGATCAGATTCAGAGTTAGAGATTAAGAGAAGATTCAGAGATAAGATATAGATGATTCAAAAATAAGGAATTATGAACAAAGATAGAAAATGGCACTAGAACATTAATACATTATATAATAAGTCCTCATTAGAGAGTCATGAGACAATTCAGAAGACATTATGTGTGTCACAGAGGGCATGCAGTGCCAATAGAGGGTGCACTGCATCATAGAGGACACTTCAAAGTCAACAGAGGGCGAATTGTGCCAATAGAGGGTATGTTGCACCATAGAGGACACTTCATTGTCAACAGAGGAGGACTTATTGGATAGTGGTGGCCAAAATCATATAAAAATCATAAGTAAAAGATAGCTTAGGTTTGAGTGTTCCTATAATCTAATTCATGAGTATGATGAGAATAAACTAGATAAAATATTTATTAACCAAGCACATTGGTGCAGATCATGAGACTAAGGTACCAGAGTACATGTCTCTAGAGAGATATATAGAGTAGAAAGATAAGAATTAAGTTAAAGAAATAAGAGATAGCATGTTTAAGATTTTACTTAAGAGCTTGGTGTTCGCTTCATATTATAAAAGTCCAATATATAATTTGTAGCATCTCAATTCTTCATTACACTCATTCCACTTACTCTAATGACTATTTTTCCCAATGCATAGTTGGGGAGAAGATGTCTGCTGGATTTGAAGAAATTGAAGATCAAAAGAGCAAGCAAAGGACTAGAAGATTTCTCAAACTTAGCCTGGTGGGGTGTCATTTACCAAGTTGATCATGAGATTTATATATCACTTAAATCATGTCTTAGTTTTGTTAGTTGAAGTTTTTCTTGATAGATTACATTCCAATATGAACAAGTTGTAATTTTCCTATTCATGAACTATGTATGAATCTAATTTCACTCAATGCAAAGTGTTTTATTTATTCAAATTGCAAAGATCATCATATTGTGACACCCCCTTGAGTTAGAGTGCCTCTTCTCAGAGATATCTATATGTTGTGAAAATGGGGTGTTACATTATGGTATCAGAGAATTTTGGTTAATGGCTACTAGGAAAATAAGATTCTCATAGTCACCTTATAAATGAAGATATGAGATTAAGTATAGGAATGGAATCCCAAGAAAAGATATCATGCCCTAGAATGACTAAAGTCTACATTCATAGAAGTGATAAGACATGATATGGATAGAGGTTTAGCTTATTAGAGCCCAAGTATCAACCTAACCCTAGATAATGAGAGTGCCTCTCCATTCTCAATGGTCATGGCCATCCAATTGAGAATTTAAGAGGGATGTCATAGGCATGAAACTTTTTAATGCATTTCTCCTTTCTTTCTTGTGTATGTGGTATGGGACACATGTATTAGTAGGTTAGTGAGAAGTAGAATGTCAAGATCCCACATCTTTGGGTATGTGCCTGAACACCACATATCTATAAATGTAGGAGTTACCTACGAGGCCTAAGATTAGATAGCCATCTACACCTAATTTTAGATAGTCATGATAAGGTCGATGTATATTCCTTAAGTATAGTTATGAGTTTGGTTTCATAAACCCCAAGTATAAGTTAAGAAGGAGGCCAAGGTAATAGTTAATTCATGTTCACATGAACCTTTTCATGGAAGTTATATACTACATATCTCTTCTCACATAAATTTTTGAAAAAAAAGTGAATCTTAAAATGCTAACTATCATTAAATAAAAAAGCAAGAAGAATCCTAAGATGGGTGTAGCCTAAAGAAAATTTTGATGACAACATTTATTTTAAGGTGGGTAGAATTGTGACATCCCAAAATTTCAAAATTGATTTAAGACATATGTTGTGATTTTCTTAAATAACAATAGTTGAAGGGTTAAATATAGAAAGACCATGAAATGAAAATTCAAAGAGATGAATAATAGTCCCCCTTTCCTTTTTCTCTCTCCTAATCTTGAAAATCTTTAAAGGAAATAAAATAGAAAGAGAAAAGACTTGGAATTCAAAATATGTATATGGAATAAAGATCTTGGGCAAGAAGTCCTCCTTTCTCCTTATATGGCTTTTAATATAGGAAGAAAGTATCAATTGACCCTTCATTTATGTTTCCTCCAAGAAGGTTTTACAAAAAGGAATAAAAGACTAGTGACATAAATATTGAGTGAGCAATAAGTGTTTATTTTGAAATTTGACTCCAAGGAACACAAAGGAAAATATTTTCCACTTATCTAATACATTAATGCATTAAAAGTTAAGATAATGACCAAACATGTAAACTATGGACATAATATGATAAAAAGGAAAATCTAAGTGTTTATTCATATTCCTTGAGTAAATAAACATAAGTGTACGTATTTGTATGAGTCTTAGTTAACATTTGAATAGGAAACAACTTCAGCAAAGATGAGAATATGTGTGGTGAATGGTTAGATAAATTAATTAATTAGAGAGATAACAAATGGATGGTTTCTATTGGAGATCTAAAGATGTTAACAAAGTAGAACTTTAAAATTATGTTCAAACATGATAAGATTGAGATTCTTGGATTTTTTAGGAAACATTTTAGAGGATATAGTGATCTCAAGGATGATACCATTATATTTGTGAGTAATGTTTATTAAATTTTATTGCTAAGTGGGAAGTAGTTTTACTTGAATTCTATTGAAGAAGGAAAGAAGTATGGAAGAGATTTTCTAGGAAACACAATACATTTGGAAAGTATACAACATTGTTAGATTTGTTATCAAATTTAAATAGTAATAATTATTTAGAGATTGATATCTAGTAATATGGAAGCTATGATTTTACAAAATAGAAATAGATGAGAACATGAAACAACAAAACGTTTCTTGTATTTTCTTAATATCTTTTTACTGGAGAAATAATTGGTCAAACTGAACTCATTAATTACATGGCACACAAAAATATAGACTCATCGATTGTTACACATCTTGGTCTACCATCATCAGCTATAAATTTTTGGTCTTAGGTAAGATAAATAAAATATGAATAAAGGCAACTCTAATGAGATCTAATCTACCATGTATGTAAGCTAAAGGATAATGTCTATAAGATTTTAGTCCATAAGGTGTTTCGTTAAATATAAAGATAAATATATAGAATTTCATAATCTTATGTATTTCATTTAATTTTTCTAAACTTAGGTTGATTTGTTTGATGAGAAACATTAGTTTGAATTTTTGGACTTTAAATAAATTTTACGAAAGAGGAATAGAGTGTGAAGATGTTTAAATGATATTAGAGGATGAAAATAAAATGTGTATAGTTTTCTGGGTCAATCCTTTAAAATGTGTACCATGGACACAATTGGAAAGGAAGGATAATGTTGAAAATAATTGGCTTCACTTTTATTACCTTAAGTTTGAATGAATGGTGTCCATGTTTTAAATAAAATGGTCAAAAACTCAATAGTGTGGTGTTTATGTAATGAAAATATGTCAATAGTGGGACATCTGACTTATTATGAGTAAAACCAATTGAATTAATTAATTACATACCAAAAGGAAAGAGATAACACCCTCCTTCCTTGTCGAAAAGGAATGAGTGTGGGAAGTTACAATTCCAATTATGAATCATCAAAACATATAATTTATACCAGAATGATCTAGAACAAAAAGAAATAATGTACTATAAAATATGGGGCATTGGATATCACATATTTGTTGAGTTGTCTTCCTCTATATTCAATAGAAAGGAAGGAGAAAAGATTTGTTTTTTAGGAGAATTGTGGAGACAAGGGGAGGCTCTCTTTCTTCCTAAAGTCAATGGTGTTTGAAGGTTCATATGTGAGTGGAAAGTATCATGGTATAATCATAGAGGAGTATACTTGTTTGTGGAGACCTCACCAGAACTCCATGGCACAACCCCACTCAAAGGCATGTTCTACGTGCAAACTAGGGAAAACATCACAATTGCAGACGTGGAAAGGAAGAGGAAAGATAACGCTTGACCATGACTAGAGTATATATTTGGATTTCTCACCATAACAGGTAAATGGTTCATTCCCTTGAGTATTTATATTTATCAAACTCGACATGGTTACATATTGCTTAGATAAGTTTTTCATGATCGAATGTTCTAACAATTTAAAGTTAAGATATGAAAGAATGATCTCCTATACTTTTGTGATTATGAAATTTCATATGATCAATATCTAAAGTAGAGATATGTCATGGAATGACTAAAGTTCATGAATAATGTTTATAAACAGGACAAAAGAATATATTTCTATCATGTTTCTTACTAATGTTTCATATGGATGCTCAAGACTACAGGATAAAAAAAATGCAAGTAAGACTTTGCACTTTGATGGTTATGTGAAGTAACCATGTATTAAGATTTTAGGTGCAAACATGCTATTAGAATTTCTCATATATATGGATATAACTATGTGTCAAGTTTTCAAGCTGAAATATTGTTTTAAGATTTCTCATATATGTAGAGATCTAAGAACTAAGAATTTTTTTATTTAGGTTTCTTAGAATGATTGAGATCCAAGAGTTAAGTAAAATATCATAACATAAGTTTGAATGTCTTAAGGCATGATTATGTTTCCTAGATAAAGATTCTCTTGAGGTTAAAATGCAGTGTAAATTGAGTTCATAATGATATTATAAGATTATGGTGCATTAAGTTATGATTAAGATGCAAGATAAGAGTTTATAAGATTCCTAATTTAATATTTTCTAGTTTAAGATTAAGCTCATATGAATACATTAACATTCATGGTAAGATCAGATTTAATGAGATTTTATAAAGATTAAGTTATCTTGTTATAAATCTTATTTTTGATATTTTTATACTTAAGTCACTTTCATATACCTTACTTAAGTTACCTTAATATAGTTTACTTAAGTTACTTTCATATACTTAGTATCCTTAAATTCAGATCAGATTAATTTCTTAAGCCATGAAGTCAAATGTCAGAAATATGATATAGAATTATGTTAAGTCCTTATGTTACAACAAAACTTCAGATATAGATTTATCAGATAATAATAATATCAGATTTTAAACCCAAAGTTAGATTCAATTTAGGGTTAAAGGGAAGAGATATAGATACAGAGATAATAGACCAAATTCATAGATAGAAATTACGAGCAGATTCAGAGATAAGATATTGAGATTTAGAAATAAGGAATTAAGAACAAAGATAGAAAATGACACCAGAACATTAATACATTATATGATAAGTCCTCACCAAAGAGTCTAAGGAAAATTTGGAGGACAGTATGTGTGTCTTAGAGGGCACGTAGTGCCAATAGAGGGTGTGCTTCACCATAGAGGACACTTCAGTGTCAACAGAGGGCACATTGTGCCAACAGAGGGTGTGTTACACCATACAAGACACTTTAGTGTCAACAGAGGAGGACTTATTGTATAATGGAGGCCAGAATAAAATAAAAATTGTAAGTAAAAGATACCTTAGTTTTGAGCATGTCTATCATCTATTCCATGAGTATGATGAGACTAAACTAGATAAGATATTTGTTAACCAGGCACATTGGTGTAGATCATGAGACCAAGCTACTAGAGTACATGTCTCCATAGAGAGATATAGAGTAGAAAAATAAGAAATTAGTTAAAGAAATAAGAGATAACATGTTTTAGATTTTACTCAAGAGATTGATGTTAGCTTCATATTTATAATGTCCAATAATAGTTTGTAGAATCTCAATTATTCATTATACTCATTCCACTTATTGAAATAACTTTTTTCCCAATGAATGGATGGGGACGCGATGTCACATGATTTAGAGAAATTGAAGATCACAAGAGCAAGCAAAAGACTAGGAGATTTCTCAAGCTTAGCCTAGTGGGGTGCCATTTACCAAGATGATACATATATTTAGATATCACGTACATGATGTCTTAGTTTTGTTAGTTGATGCTTGGCTTGATAGATTGCATTCCAACATGAACAAGTTGTAATTTTCCTATTCATGAACAATGTATTATTCTGATTTCACTCAATGCAAAGTGTTTCGTTCATTCAAATTGCAAAGATCAGCATATTGTGACACCCCCTTGAGTTAGAATGCTTCTGCTTAGAGATATCTATATTTTGTGAAAATGGAGTGTTACATTAAGATATCAGAGCAATTTGGTGAATGGACACTAGGCAAATAAGATTATCATAGTCACCTTAGAATGAAGATATGAGATTAAGTATAGGAATGGACTCCCAAGAAAAGATATCATGCCCTAGAATGACTATAGTCTACATTCATAGAAGTGATAAAACAAGATATGGATAGAGGTTTTAGCTAATTAGATCCCAAGTATCAACCTAACCCTATCTAATGAGAATGCCTCTCCATTCTGAATGGTCATGGCTAGCTAATTGAGAATTGAAGAGGGATGTTGTAGGCATGAGACCTTTTAATGCATTTCTCCTTTATTTCTTGTGTATGTGGTATGAGACACGTATATTAGTAGGTTAGTGAGAGGTAGCATGTCAAGATCCCATATTTCTGGGTATGCGATCCCACATCTATGGGTATGTGCCTGATCACCAGATATCTTGAAATGTAGGAGTTACCTAAGAGGCCTAAGATTAGATAGTCATCTACACCTAATTTTGAATATTCATGATAAGGTTGAGGTAGATGTTGAGTTATGGGAGATAGAGAAGGCAGCGGAAACAAAAATTTTCTTCTCCCAAACCCAGTATAAAGGAATCGCATCAACATCTATACAGTAGGAAGGATGGTTTGTAGAGACATACCTTGTCCTGAGGCTTTCTCGGCGATGTTACCTCACGGCTTGCACAGTCTTCACCTCTGGTCTTGGAAGGTGTCTGTGCAGCTCCCGGTCTCACTGGGACTGTCAGGATTGACAACTGTCCTCCGAGCAGCAGAAGTCTCCCGCCTCTGTAGTAGTCCACACGGACCACCTGGAACTTCGATCACCTTGTCACACAAGGCACCGGAAGGAGTCATACCCTCCTATCAGTGTACTAGTCATCGACACACTCTCCTACAACCAGTCACTTTTCTACAGTTGTCTTTCCCTTGTTGTGCCTCCCTTATCGGGTAGCACTTCCTCGGGCTCTCCTAGTTACCACAACCAGAGAGAACGAAAACTTTGCAAAGCAACTGGTGTTCTGAGTTGTACTTTGAGAAGCCCCCAATACCCTTATATATAGGAGGGTCATGGGACATGGTTCTCTACCCCAGGCAATGCAGGATTAAAGCAGGAGTAGAAGGATTCGAGATTTTCAACAAAACAACCAACTGTGCCAGCTGAACTGATCATTTCAAGCATGAACCGATCGGTTGGGGACCTGATCCGATCAGTTCACACCTAAACCGATCGGTTGGGACACCTGAGCCGATCAGTTCAAGCATGAGCTGATCGGTTCGTGGTCCTGGTCCAACTCGAATTGACTTTCCAAGTTTGTTTCCAACTAATCAAATATTAGTCCTTGTCCAAATCAAATTTGTACAAGTGAAACAAATATTTTTTTGCAAAAAGAGTCATCTGACTTTCCAAACGATCTCGGTTGGTCACACGAATCGACCGGTTCAACAATTGAACTGACCGTTTCATTGACAAATGACTGTGAGCCGATCGGTTGGGATAGTAGACTGTGAAAATCAGTCAATTGTAGTTCCAATAAATCTGATACTCTTAATCATCTGATCCAACACCTTGAACACTATGATTTTGAGCTATCAATTGATTAAGTGTTTAATTGAACTACTAAACTCCTTTAGTAATCAATCTAAACATCATTTATGGATAAACTCCTCCTCTAGGTTAAATCCTATGTGTGTGACCTTGTAGGCTCATTTCACGTTGGTAGTGAAAGTCCATAACACTTATGACTTCACAAGCAAAGAGCGGTGCCTAGTCGCACATCAGTGCTACCCAAGTGAAAAGGGATGTTGGAGAACAACTTTCAATCCTACAATCCGTGAATGGTGTTACAGTGAATGTATAATTCCTTCATCGCTGATATCCCGAATGAACTCAAGGCATGGATCAGTCATCCTGTCAACGTTCATTCACTTTCTTGATCTCAGAGTAGATTGGAGGAGATATTTATGACATCAATATCGCATACTGATTCACACATGCGTGTGCACACCTATCTCAATCCTACTCATCAAGTGTCCTTGGATATCAAACTCCCTCAGGAGGGACAAATCCCATATCTATCACTCACACCTCAAAAGCCCCATGTGTCAAAGCCACCCAATCATCACCTTTATAACAACCCATGTTTCAGGACTGTGTTTGATGATGTCAAAGTGTACCCAACGACATGTGTTGAGTGTAGTTATTTTAGGTCAAAGAATCACACTCACCACCATCACTGTGAGAACTGACTGTGACTACCATGTCATGGTTTCATGTGTCAAACTCACGGTGGGTCTATCCGGTACACTTTTTCTCTAACAAGTACCTATGTGTTTGGTTTGATATCTCAATATCATGACTAACGAGATTCTGTCATCAACCAACACCACAATCTAGTCTTGTGTGTCATTGTTGTCTATCTACCTTCCACAATGACATCCGACTAGGGACATAATAAGAATGTACAAACTCTTAGCATCCGTATGATCTCATCGTTCGGGTCCTCAGTCTAAAAGCATACGTCATTGAGTATTGTCATTCTCTAGACATTCAATCTGTTCTATCATTATCTCATATGACTAAACTAGAAAGAATTGGAATCTTTCCTTTGATTCTTATCAAATCAATCTTAATGTATCCCACCAATCATCCCAACTAGTTGTGCGCTCATACCACAGTAGATGATCGGGGGTCTCGCAGTTGATGTTGGTCATCCAAACGTTGATGGTATTATGGCCAACTGGATGGAGAAAAAGCCTGTCGCTACGGCCCACATGCATCTTTCCAATCCAATCATGCCAACCAGATTTTGATACAAGATTTCCCACCAAATCATACTCAACCTCGATAACATGTGAATAATTGCCAAAATTTAGGGTCACTTCACCAGGCTTGTAGTGTCTTCCTTTTAGAAAACTCCAATGTTTGGGTATGGCCAATTGGTTTAAGGAACAATCATCTAGGATGATGTCCAATTGTTCTTCAATAGGGAATGCTAACATTGACATAGAGGCCCAGTTCATAGTGACTGTTGTGGGTGGACAGAGACTGCATAATATTAGTATTAACAAAGTGTACGTAAGTACATATAACGATGTTATATATTTTTAGAAAAAGTGTAAGTACATATAATGATGTTATAAATTTTTAGACTAGTATTTTCTATAATTTGATGTATCTTGGTATTTCATAAAATGAGGTGACACTAAATATCTATTTGTTTAATCAACACTCACATTTAGTTTTATGAGTACATGACACTATGTTTGAAATACTTTTTAAAAGGATAAAAGAACAAACTTATAATAAGGACCCAGGCATATTCTAATCATTTTGAAGTGAATCAGAAAATGAACAGGAGCCTGGCTCCTATCCGCTAGTAACATCAAAAAAGTCAAACCTAAAACTGGAAATGCACACTACAAATTTTAGCATGATCGTGTATGAATGCAAAACAACACTGAACTAAATTAGGATCAATCACAGGGATTGGTTAACTAAATTATCATTGACATCTACTTGTTTAAAAAATAGATTAATCCAAGGTCAACACATATCAACAACACACATTAAAAAATAAGTTAAGCCAAGGATGAATTGAGGATGCAAACCTAGTCAATTGGAGGCTTTACCTCTAGCAGTGGCAGTGGTGATGATAATGGCAAGCTCTGGTTCCAGCTGCTGCTGTTGGCGCTGGCTACTGGCGTTGGCTCTGGTCTGGCTGCTGCTGTTGGCGTTGGCTACTGCTAGCATCGGCGAGAGGAGGACCGACTGGAGGAGAGGACCAACGACGGTGGCGGCTCCACGAACGGAGAGCTCCACGAACGCCAGCGAGCTCCACAAATGGCAAGCTCCACGGCGGCGGTAAGGAGATCGGCAAGCTCCACGAATGCCGACAATCTCCACAAATGGCAAGCTCCACGACGGCGCTTCACGGCGTCGGCGAGCAAGGAGATCGGCGGCGGTGAGCAAGGAGAACGCCAGAATCGCCAGACCCTAATAGCCGATTG